>JASDQU010589746.1:63393-78120 GCA_032191745.1 Picea mariana
TTGTAATTATACCTCCTAGTCTCCTATATATACCAAGGAGACATTTTCATTTTGAATCATCTTGTACTTGAACATTTAAGTGGGGTAAAAGGAGGTTGCCCCCTCGAAGAGGCTTATTATCTGAAATTATCTCTATTTCAAGGCGTTGAGTACTTTTCCTGAGGTTTTTCCATGCTATATTGATGTTTGGTTCTTAACACAATTTGATAATATTTGACTTGGAATATCATATTCCAAGGATTCCTCCTCAATTAACGTTTCAGATACAAGTTTTTGTGGAACATAAGAATATTTGTTGAACCATTATTGACGAAGGAGCCTCGACTTGCGTCATGTTTGTCACTTGTTGGAAATCCATAGGCTCTCCTGCCCTTACCGAGTCACACAATACTCTCAAGGATTTTAATGGTACAGGGTTTAAACATTATGGTGTTCTTCCTTCATTGTCTATTATGTTAGAAGGTAAATAGGTTAATGTCGAGGTTGAGGTCTTTGATGCACCTCTTGATTACAACCTTATACTTGGTCGTAGTTGGATTGATTCCATGTGAGCATTTGTTTCTACTCTTTTCAATGTGTTACGTTGCTTGCACCAAGGAAAAGTCATTATTATCGATCAAATAGCCTTCTTTAATTCTGATTCATGTACTAGCAATGTACCTTTCATTGCGAAAACACCTCCCGATTATGCGAATGTCGGTGTGGGTCTTTTAAAGATTCCTCATTGATGGGTACATTTCCTATTCCATCACCCGATATTCCTCCTACTTTTTTCACCTTGATTAACATGATATAAACCTCTGTCTGTGAAACCCCTGAGTCTTATGACCCGTAAATAGTACTTAGCTATGGTGACTATCTTCATTACAATGACCAAATTCCTTTGATTCTGGTAGAATCGGTTTATCAAGCTATTCAATTGATGACTCCTTCTCCTCCTTCTCTTTGTGATACATCTCCTAACCCATTTCACGTGATCTTTCCCACTGATGATATGATCATGACTATTATGTCTATGGAATATACTCCATGGGACGATGGGAATCATCATTCTATTCTCTTCCTGGAACCTGAGACCATAGAGAGTTATCAACAGATTTCAACTTCGTCTACCGTTGTTATTATTTCCTTTGTTCCTGAACCAACACACGATGTTTTGTATGAAGGGAACTTAGGCAATATTTCACCTACCATCCCTCTTGATATCTCAATTAAACTTATATTTGTGGAAAATGTTCACATTGGTGCCTCATGTTCTATTGATGAGGTCCATACTTATAAAGCTCTTTTCCAAGAATTTTGTGACGTTTTTTCCTGGAGTTACGAAGAAATTCCTGGTATTGATCCTGATATTGTTGTACATGAGATTAAGACTTACCTGGATGCTAAACCCGTTCAAAAAATACTTCGGCCAGTACACCCACGCAAAGTTGTTGCTATTAAGATCGAATTTGAAAAACTTTTTAAAGACGGTTTTGTCTATCCTGTGGCTTTGACTGATTGGGTGTCCAATCTTGTTCCAGTTAACAAGAAACAAGGCACGATTTGTGTTTGGGTAGATTATAGGGATATCAACAAATCTTGTCCTAAAGACAATTATCCAACCCCTTTTGTTGACCAGATTGTTGACAATTGTGTCGAGAGTGAAATATTCTCCTTGATTGACAGTTTCTTCAACTATAATTAAATCAATATTTTTCCTGTGGATCAACATAATACTGCATTTATTTCCCCTTGGGGAACCTTTGCATACCGGAAACTACCTTTTGGTCTAAAAAATGATGGTGTGAATTTTCAATGCACTGTGTCTTATGCTTTTCATGACATTAAGTACATTGTACAACCCTATCTAGATGATCTATCGATGCATTCTATGCATCGTCAAGATCACTCGACACATCTAAGGGCCATTTTATTACGTTGTCATTATTATCGCATACAATTGAATCCACACAAATGTGTTTTTTGTGTGGAGTCTGGACAACTTCTTGGTTTCATCGTGTCTATACATGGGATTAGAGTGGACCCTCTGAAGGTTGAGGCTATCTTCAATTTACCTCCTACTTCCACACTACACCAACTCCAAAGTTTTCAAGGGAAGGAAAACCTTTTATGTCGATTCATTCCCAACTATGTTGAATTAACGAAAGGATTTACTTGGATTTTTAAGAAAGGTTATGATTTTGTACGGAACGACACTGCCAACAAAGCCTTTGAAGCTTTGAAACTCTCCTTAACCCATACACCACTGTTGTTTCCACCCGATTATAGTAGAGATTATTTCATGTACTTATTTTCTTCAGACTCTACCATTGCTATGGTTCTAGTCCAAGAGGATGATTCACATGATGAACATGTTATATACTATTCAAGTCGAAGTCTCACAACCACTGAAACCAAATATTTACATGTGGAGAAACTGGCCTTGGCAGTTATTCAATATTTTCGTCACTACATATTATTACTCAAAACCACAATCATTTCTGATCATAACCCCATGCAACACATTCTTACTCGACAATTGCTGGGGGGAAAGTACTCTAAATGGATAGTTATTCTCCAAGAGTTTGATTTGGAGTTTGAACGTGCCAAGTCAAATAAATATTTGGTTTTTGTCGAATTGATATGTGACCTTCCCTCTACTGAAACAGAAACTGTGGTAGAAGATTCCTTACCTGATGAATATCTCTTTCTGATCAGTTTTGACGACATATGGTATGGAGATATTATCATTTATCTCCAAACCCAAACTTTCCATTTTGACCTTTCTAGTACATATCGTCATTGTATTCGGTATTAAGCTCGTCAATACATTATCCTTGGTGATACCCTTTACCACCATGGTATTGATTCCATATTTCGACGATGTCATATGTCTAGGTATGTCACTGCCCAAAATATCTTACGAGGTGTTTATTTATGGCCTTCATTGTTTAAGTATTCCATTATTGTCGTCCAGAAATGCCACGCTTGTCAAACCTACAACAATAAGATATAATCTCATCCCACTCCCTTACACCCTGTAGTTTCCATTGGTCCATTTGCTAAATGGGGCATTGAATTCATGACATGTAACCCTCACTCGAATGGGGGGCATGGATACATCATCGTAGTCGTGGATTATTTCACTAAGTGGGATGAGGTGATGCCTACATTTGATAATACCGGGAAAACTGTAGCGTTATTCATAATCAATCATATCGTTACTAGATCTAGTTTCCCTCAAGCCATCGTCACTGACCATGGTAGTCATTTTTACAATTTCATGATGTCTGAACTTACCGAGAAGTTGGGTCTTCGACATGAAAACTCAACCCCTTATTATTCGTAGGCCAATGGCCAGGTTGAAGTAATCAACGAATTTCTCACTACTATGCTTCGACAGATGGTAGGAATTCACAAGTCAAGTTGGCACACGATGATTTTCTCAGCATTGTGGACCTATCAGACATCTGTTACGTCTATCGCAGGGTTCAAACCTTTCCAATTAGTATGTGGCATTGAAGCAATTTTTCCGATTGAATGTGAAATCCCATCTTTGAAACTAGCCGTCGAACTTCTCCCTAACACCTCAACTGAATAGGAACGTCTTTTTTTATTTGATGCAATTAGACGAGACCTGTCATGATGCTGCCTTAGTCATTGAAACTAAAAAAAAGTGTGTCAAATCTCAATATGAAAAGCATGTCAAACCACATGTATTTTCTAAGGGTGATTTAGTTCTCCTTTATGAACAATATCGTGACTTACTAGGGGCCAATAAATTCGAGCCCATGTGGCAAGGCCCTTATATTGTGAAATGAGTGTTGGAGAAAGGGGCTTATGAGTTGGTAGATTATGATAGAATTCCTTTGAGTGAACCCAAAAATGGGCTTTACTTGAAGAAGTACTATGCTTAAATCATTTTTTCATCACTGCTGTGTATTTTTAGTGTATCATACTCTTGTGTGTTTTTTCATTTTTGGTTTCACCTTTCAGTTGCTTACCTTGCATTGTGATTGGTTTCCATATGTCGGTGTCTTTTCTACCCTATATCGGCTTTGCTGATGGTGCTAGTCACAGTACTCAAAACTTAGCGTCTATTTCTTGGGAAATCTATGCACCTACGGATGAATTGATCAGTCTACATGGTGTTTGCCTTGGTCGTGCAACTAATAATATCATGGAAAACAATGCAGTTATCGAGTTTTTAATTGATGTCGTTTCACTTGGAATTTACCATCTTATTGTACGACTTGATTCACAGTTAGTATTACTACAATTGAGTAACATTTATTCCATATGAAGTCTTACTTTGTTACGGGTGTATTTACGAATTCGCCTCCTAGAAAGATATTTTGATTACATTGAATATCAACACATTCCTAGATGTCTAAATACACTGATAGATGCATTGGCTAATTATGTGTTAGATAGACATTTGAGACATTTATAAACCCAATCACACTTTTTACAAAAACAAGTAATCCAATAGGAACTTTATAGTTATAACGATTAAAGTTACAAAAAAGTGTTTGTCCAAAGACCAAAATATCAAAAAGTGAAGCTCATGGATTCATGTACAAAAAGAATCAAGGGTGATGCTCGCTGTAAAAAGTGATTTCCCATGCTAATTTACAGAGAAGTCAACCAATAGATGTAGATACGCCCATTATGTGTTGTTGATAGTGCCTAATAAGTTCATCCACCGTGGCATCAGAGACATTCATGCTTAGTCCCTCTAGGTTCTGTTCAATAGCCTCAAGATCCGTGAAAGCTACTCCTGCTACAACACCTCTCTCTCCTCATCTCTGGATGGGAGATGATCCCAGAGGATGATAAGGCCCCACATATGTGTTATTGAGAGCACTTGATTAGTCTTGGATATATAACACAATTTTTTTTTTATATAACTAAAATATCAAAAACATTATATAAACAAAAAATTTCTTCTTACCTATGCTCCCCCACTAGGATCCATCAGGAAGAGCTAGATCTGGATCCCCATGGAAAGTTGTCCTGGCATATGCATATTCTTCCACCATGAGCAGCTGATTCCTCAGCCATTGAAAGAAAATATCGTCATACTTGACGATGGGAACACCACCATGTTGAACCATTAGATCCACCCACCTCTTCATCTGTGGATCCTGTGGAGTGGGTATACCCCACTCCACTTGTAGACATAGGAAATGAATTCTCTCCATAAATAAGGACACCAAAATGGACCCATATCTAAATTGTTTCAACGGACCGTTTAGACACTTTGTGAGTTGTTTTTTCATGCTTTTCAGGACACCCTCACACCAGTTGAAGACTCTGGGCTCCATGCACTCTATCTCATACTGAAAATGGCTTTGCAAATCCATATGGGGAGTTTCACTTCCTGCCATGCGGGTAATGGTGTAAAGGATGGTCCGCAATGGTAAATCTCGGACATCTCTGATGGATACCTTGCCATTGTGATTTTCGGTACCTGGAACACAATGGTGGCTAACATAGTAATTCATAGGTTCACCTCCACCCCTGTTGCCTATGAACGATGCCCGTGAACCACAACGAGACAAACCTATCATAAAATAGATATCCTCTATATCTATTGTGAGTTTATGAACACCCATGCGAAAGGCATGTTTGTTCACATCCCACATGTGAACCAAATACTCTAGCAGCCTCAACTGGTCTCTCATGCCATGAATCCTAAAAAACTTGAGTAACCCATATTTCCTATGAGCCATAACTGTCCTTGGGTCATTCCTGACAAAATAATCCTCTTCCTCATGCTCTCCCTCACGCCACTCAAACATCTTGACCAAGGAAAGCCATCCAAGGAACATTAAAAGTAGATTAGAAAAATAAAAATTTCATTCCTAGGGGTTTTGGTAGTTAAGTTTATCTTTTCAAATTTTTGGTTGGGGTTGTCGCAGGGTTGTGCTTTCATGCAAAGCAACATTGTCACCCCTTCCTATCGTCGCACTGGTGACATTAGTGTCTTGCTCTTGCTGAAGCAATCTCTGAAACTAGTTTAGAGTTTCCCTCTTGATATCTTCTTGTTCATGTTAAAGTTCCCTCTTGGAAACATCATGGGGTAAGTATGCATGATTTCATCATAAGACAGTATCCCTTTAAACTTGTCCTCTTCAAAATTGACCACATGGATGTTGGAATGGGTGATACCAATAGATCTGACATGATTAATTAATATCTCATTAGGATCATGGCCTTTGGGATCTCCTAGGAATATGATCAAATCTTGTAGGTCTTATTCTTCTTTCCTTGCATGCTGGTCATTGGAAATAGTGTAACTTCAGATGTGGATAGGGAAAACTGGCCAAAGTTTCTTGCTGCTAATTTGTAATAGTGAAGTGACGCTTGACCCCATGGTTTGGTATGCAATCTCCCTTATCAAAAAACGATATGGGACAAAGTAGGGTAAAATATGTGGGGCTCCAGTGGTTCTATACACCCTAATATATGAATAATATTTATAGAGAAACCAGTTAACTACCCCTTTCATCCCATTCCTGGCTTCGAAGCAAATTTCGTGTCTTGGGAAACCAAACAGAATAGAGTGTAGAGAGGCTAGGAAGAGATTGCATATGTCATAAACATGTTTTCTATAATGAATGATCCATAAATCAGAGCAGTGTACATGGATTGGGGGTTGGTTTTGGTCCCATTTCCACCCAGGTTGACAAATTGTATAGAGGAAAAAATGGCATTAATCATGTAGGTTGACATATAAAAACATGGCTTTTTCATACCTAGGAGATTATTCATGGGTAGACATATGTTGAAAGCCGTGATGTCTACCCAGTTGATTATTTTCCCCATCTTGGCGATGGTGTGTGCCAAAGGCAACCAATTGATTTGAAAATGTGAGCTCTTTTCTTCTCTGTATAGTCGACAAAGCATGGCTACCAACGTTTTGTAGGGCATCTTGAGCCCATGAATGGGAACTAATTTCTGGCCTTGCGTGAGGGTCTTGTCCTCATTATCCCACCAATGTTTCATTTTCTTAGATGGTCCTTTTCTTTCTTGGGAAAACCATTTTAAGAATGGTTCATTGATAGAGAATGTGGGAGTGGGAAGATGATATCTCGAGTCGATGTCTTCAGGTCTCAGATATTCTACCTGCCTCCCTTGTTTTCTCACAATGGTCACTATGGTTATATAAAAAAAATTGAAGCACCATTGTATTGCCTTGTTGTATGGGTGTTACACATTATTTTCATCATCCCTATGAACTTTAATGATGTAAACCTATTTGTAGTCTTCAGAGGGGCCGGTGGCCTGAGTTCCTAAAGAAAGAAGGGAGAAGAACTTTTCATGAGAAAAAAAGTTGCATGCATTCTCCTTTGTAAAAACCCTATTAAAGAGAATGTTCGCAGGTTTCTATATAGGTAGGGTGCGAAAATGATTGATTTTCATAGGCTGCACCATAGCTAGGTCACGAAGTGTTCGCAGGTTGCTATATAGGCAGGGTGAAAAAATTCTCATACGTGGAAAAAACGAGCATCTTCTCGATGCTTCTAGAAGAAGAAACTTCCATGGTGAGGTGGCATCTGAATGATTTGGATCTTACTCTCTTTCATGATTTAGTGGGATCATCCTAACCTCCTCACCTTATCCTCTTCAACTTATAAAAGGAGAGGAGCTCTCTTGGAGATTGTTAGCTTTGGAGCTTTTGGGATTAGCTTGGATTGGATTGAGCTTTGGAGATTGTCAGCTTGGCTAGATGAACCACTTTGTTAAGATAGATTGTGAATATTATCAGTTCTATGCTCTCAGAATTCTTGGAGTGGAAGTGTGTGGGGAACGAAGGACAGTTGGAAGGGACCTTACGACATCAAGGCCATGGTTGTAATCTCTCTTTCACATTTAATATGATATAGTAATATGATTCTTTCCTATAAAGCTTGTTGTGTTTTATTGTATGATTCCTTGATCACATACATAGGTTTATATTGAGTTTATGCTATTACTATCACTTTGGTTGGTTACATTGTTTTGCAGGTTCATCATTGTATGAGTGTTGGAACGGAGCTAGGATGGTGATGGTGAGAGGAAGCGACGTTTAAATGGTATGCCACCTATCCCTCTTTAGTTAGTAAACTCAATATTTAAAACTTAAGGAAAGCGTCATGTTCTGGTGTGTTTTGTTCTAGATATAGGTGGATATAGGGAGATCAATTAGTGTCTGCACCTACCAATTTATCCAACAACAAAATTGGCGACTCCATTGGGGAAACAGATTGTTTCCTAGTTAGTCTAGTTTTCCTTGCTTTGATTGCTTGATTTCTAGTCTCTGAGTCTGCATCCAGACTCTCTGGATCTGAAAGTTCACTTAATTTTTTTGTCCTTTTTCCAAAATCTCTTTGATTACAAACAATCTCACACTGTACCTGTCTGGAGCCTGTGAAAAACCTTGATTTTAGCACCTCATTGTTTAAACCAGTGTGACCTGTTCGCACCCTACATGTGTCTAGACTACGAAAATACCTGATTTTCACACTACACCCCACTACTAGGCTGTGAACTTGTTTGTAATTTTTTTTGGATTGGGTCTTGTTATCTTTTGATGCCCAGTTTTGCTTTGATCAGCTGGATTGAACTTTTGGAGCCTATATTGATCTATTTACAGTCTACTTGACATTCTTTGAGTTTCTTTTAGCCATCTTTGATTTGTTTGGTTTTGAAGGATTAGTTTCTTGCTTTGAGTGTCTTTCAATTACAAAGTGTGTGTTTTCTTTATAATTGTTTAGGGAAAGATCAAATTTCTTCTGAATAGTTCGCTTAAAAGAAAACTTTTAGTTTGGGTTTCTTTGTTTTAAGAAAGTTCATTATTGCTTTTAGTGAAGTTTTTGAAACAAAAATATTTAATTTCTTGCTTTATATTAGACTGGGGGCATCCTTTCATTTAAAGTAGCAAGATTGCATGATTCTTGGCATTTTTTGGTCTTAAATTCTGAAAATTTCCCCTCCTCATGGCCATGAATCGTGCTTTTAAGGTTGGGGGGCCATGAATTGTGCATTGGTGTACAGTCTCTTTTTCTCATTTCTTGAGAATCTTTATATTGATGAGTTTAACAAATTTTGGGATGTTGTGCATCTGGGAATGATAAATGTTTTCTCCTGCTCGTAGCATATCTTTCATTGAAATGAAAATATTGCATCTTCATCTCTTTGCATAAATTTTGAGTCGGTCAAAACACCACATTGTCCACGCCATTTTCCTCTTGAGTAACAACAACCATAAAATAAAGCGCTTATCAAAATTGATTAGACATTTTTATTTTTTTGGTAGCAAACCTACATTAGATTAGTCATAGGGCTTTGGAATAGGTGTGAAAGATAACTTTCCACAACTATAAACAAACATAGTATCTTGTGATAGGGAGAGTTAAATCCACTTACTACATTTTGTCCTGGGAATCCCTTCTCACACGAGGGTCAATCATAAGGCTACATTAAGACTGGCAGAGTTACTCACCCTGCTTTGTTGTTCTTGGTGTAGAGATTGCACGTATTATGGGGGTCGCTTGAAGGTATAACCACAATTATGAGTGGAAGCCTTTCAAGTTGATTTCGGGCTAGATACCCTGCCTTTGCGCATGGATCAGGCTGTCAACTATTTCCCTAGGAATTATTGTAGTGATTGGTAACCTTAGTGGATTGTCTCTTTAGGGTCTTTACACAAGGTGATTGTGGAGGGGCAAGTCTTCACGGTACCTGGAATCGACGTTGGCCAAACTCACTCGGGCTCCTTGGAGAGTATACCCACGATTATGTGTGGGAGCTTGCACTAGGGTGTAAGTCCATTAAGAAGGTCGTCAATGTAACTTTTCCACCCACTCTATCTCAATCCCTTCTTACTTTGCTCTCGTGACATTGGATTTCATCACCAACTAGTGAGCTCATAGCGAGAAGGTTTTGTTTGATTTCTTGCTTACTAGATTTTTAGCGCATGCTGTTTGTTTTCCCTATTAGACTCCAGGTTGGATCTTTGTTTTAATGGCATCAATTCCTGAAATGAACAATGAAGGAACCCCTTCTCTAGGGGAACCTTTTGTTTTTCCTTATTATGGAAACATTGGACCTCCTCACATCGCTACTTTGAGCCTCATGGGTCTCACAATTGGATTACAAATGTGGTTGTTTTCTACTCAGGTAATCCCAAATGTAGTAAGTGCTTCAGTCGTAAGCACTCCCCCCTAATAAAATCAACCTCATGTTGATCCTTCACCGTCTTCACCAATAAGATATTCTTCGCCTTATTCACCTGCAAGGTCTTCTTCCATTTCATCTTCTTCGTTGAGTGAAAGATCTCAAGCTAGTAACTTGGTGGATAAGAAGAATAAGAAACGAAAGAATAAGAAGAAGAAAAATAAGAAAGGATCCAAACTTCCAACCACTGTCAAACATGTTGGAAAACAACCAATTACTGTCAATTGTGCTAGGAGTGTTGATGATGTCAAGATCACCCAAACAACCCGTAAGTCCAAGTACCCTTGCAGGCTTTGTAAGGGTATCCATCTTCTTAAGGATTGCCCTGGTCTATCCAAGGTTATAGAAGTATTGTCTACACACCCTGACCAACCCATGTCGTCAGCCTCTGAACAACATGTTGATGACCTCTAGTCAACTAGTCACGATACTGTTGGGAAGAATAAAAGTAGAGTCAAGTTCTCGTGTATGTTATGCAAAGGGAGTCATCTAACTCACCTTTGCCCTTGTATGGAAAAAGCCTCGAAATTACTGGAAGACATGACTGTTTCACAGCCTCAACTTCCAGATTCTTATCGTAAGTTTTCTCTCAACCCCCCTGTAGTTGATGGAATGATCACTCCGGACCCGTCACTGGTCAATCTGATTGATCATGTCGTCAATCTGGTCACATTCTTAGTTGAACTAGTTGACAAAGTGGTTGATTCGATCCCTTCCTCGATCAATCCCACTCTCCCACCAGAGAGTGAAACCAAAGTGGTCGATCCATTTCCACCTGTCAACCCCATTCTCCCCTTGGAGAATGAAACCCAAGTGGTCGATCTGATCTCACCATCGGTCGATCCTACTCTCCCGCTAGAGAGTAAACTCGATACTTCCCACGTTTTTATTGTTGATACAAACTCTACCATGCCGGGGGGTATTCCTCCTTCTCCTGTGGAACCTCCTCTAAGTAATGAGGCCATCCTTTTTAATTGGGGTGTGCTAACTGGACCTCGTCTTCCCTCTCACATTCCTTTCTAGATTACAGTGCAAGTTTTTGGTCGGGATGTTCCTCAAACGTTGATAGATGAAAGTGCGTCTGTTAGCATTTGGTCATATTTTGCTTGGCAAGCTTTGGGTTGTCCTTAGATTGCTCTGGTTACGCAGAATTTGTTAGATTTTAATAGAAGAACCAGTCAACCTTTAGGGACCCTTCCTCAGTTTCTTGTAACTTTGGGAGGGAAAATTGTCTTTATTGATGTCATGGTTGTCCAAGACCCCTTGGATTTTTCTTTATTCCTTGGGCAAGATTATGTCTATGCCATGAAAGCTATTGTGTCTACTCTTTTGTGTGATATATTTCCCTCACGATGGACGAGTTGTGACTATTCATCAACTTTCATTCGTTGACTCCACCTAGATTGCCTCCCTGAATGGTTCTTATATGCAGACGGTATAGCCCCTGCCATAGGTCAATTATGTGGCGTTGTCGCCCATGGCTTCAACTTCTGATGACTTAGATCCAGTAGTTGACATGGTGATCTCTTCGATAGAGTTGTTAGAGCTTGATCTCTTTACTCCTGTCCCGACCCTCGACATGGTGTCCTTCCAGAGTGTGTTTTGTTTTAAAGCTTGCGTAAAAATGAAAACAATCTCGATCTGAGTCTTTGTTCTTTCTCATGCTTGTAAATACATGAGAATAAATTCCTGAGCTTAGTATTTGTTCTTTCTCATGCTCGTAAATACATGAGAATGTAACCGAGTATACTTTTATCACTTTTTCAAACTCGTAAAGGTTATACGAAAAATGAACCACTTGGAGTTTCCTTTAAGATTTTTTCAGACTCTCTAAACATGAAAAGATTGCCGAGCGATCTTGTTCTTTTCACGCTCATAAAAGTATTTGAATAAAACATTCGATGAGAGATAATATATCACTTTTTTGGTCTCATCAAACAAATTTATGAAAAAGGAACTGAGAGAGTTCTCTTTAAGTGTTTTTCAGACTCTATAAACATGAAAAACCCCTGAGTTTTCTATCTTTGGACTCGTTAAATAAGCATCGAAAGACCCATATGGGACCGAACCACTCCTTCCTAGGGTTAGTTAAACATACTTCGAGGGACTCATCCAAAGGATGAGCTTACATTTCAAGAATATGTTATCCTCCTCAATCTTGTGTAAAAATAAAGAGGTACTTGCCAGAAATGGTGGGGGAGAAATTGGGAAAGAAATGTATCTAACCCTGTATTTTGTAGAAGAGTCACTTTTGAACATGAAACCCTTTCACTCGCTTTGTGTCTAGGTTGGAAAATCTGCTTGTCTCTTAATCATACTCCTTATAAGATTGCAAATTGGTCTATGATCCCTGTTGTTGAGTCAGTGTTTCCAAGACAGTTGTTGTGTCATCAATATGTTCAAAAAATAAGTTCAACCCAGAAATCATTCTATTGCGTCAGCCATTTCTGCATTCCTTAAGCCTTCTATTGCGCTGACCATCCCTGAGTCAGTCCTGAATCACTTGTTACTCTGATCTACATCAAATCTTGTTACTTGTTTCGTGTCATTGATGGGGGATACATTAAGGCCTTCCTATGACGAGTCTTTTCATGTCAACTTCAACTCATTATCTAGGAATTAGACTTAGAAACCAATTGGTACCTTGGAACTTGCATGCCTCAATGATAGGTTTCCTCGCTTTCGACAATGGGTTTTCATCATTGACCCCTGATCGTAAGATTCCATTGAGTGTTCGACTTCAACTCATTAATTCACATTCGTTGGATTGTACTAGTGTACCTTGGGAGTCATTGACATTAATGGTGATTTTCCTCGCACTTGTTAACAGTAACTAATGACTGGTAATCAAGTGGTTTCTACCATGTTCAACTTCGACACATGTATTCGCATGGTTAGATTCGTACTATAGAGTGGTGGAGGTGAAGACCCTGAATCTTTTCTGACAGATTCAAGTTGCATTGGAGTATTTTCAGTTTGTACTGTTGCATAGATCCACATTAAATGTCTCATGGCTATGTTCAAATTTGAGTCTTTAACACATAGATCCACGGTGTATTTTTGGTGGCTATGTTCATATTTGATTCATAATGGCATGGATCCATGGTGTATGTTTGGTGGCCATGACCTTGTCTTACTTGACATGGATCTTTTCATGTCGGCATTTATGCTTTGAGTCATTTGTATTATAAGCATGGGAATTCCTACCTCAGTGATGATATATTATTGTACTGTATTTCCTTGTTTGTTGGCAGGTTTCCAATCGACTGTTCCTTGTTCCCTACACACACTCGAAAAAGTATTTTATCTATCACTCTGTTCTAACTTCATACTTTGGGGGGCTCTCTGTTACACATTATTTTCATCATCCCTATGACCATTAATGATGTAAACCTGTCTGTAGTCTTTAGAGGGGTCAGTGGCCTAAGTTCCTGAAGAAAGAAGGGAGAAGAAATTTTCCTGAGAAAAGAAGTTGCATTCTCCTTTGTAAAAACCCTATTAAAGAGAATGTTCGTAGGTTGCTATATAGGCAGGGTGAAAAAATGCCTGATTTTCACAAGCTGCACCATAGCTAGGTCCTGAAGTGTTCGCAGGTTGCTATATAGGCAGGGTGCGAAAATGGTCATACGTGGAAAAAACGAGCATCTTCTCGATGCTTCTAGAAGGAGAAACTTCCATGGTGAGGTGGCATTCGAATGATTTGGATCTTACTCGCTTTCATGATTTAGTGGGATCATCCTAACCTCCTCACCTTATCCTCTTCAACTTATAAAAGGAGAGGAGCTCTCTTGGAGATTATTAACTTTGGAGCTTTTGGGATTAGCTTGGATTGGATTGAGCTTTGGAGATTGTTAGCTTGGCTAGATGAACCACTTTGTCAAGATAGATTGTGAATATTATCAAATCTATGCTCTTAGAATTCTTGGAGTGGAAGTGTGTGGGGAACAAAGGACAGTTGGAAGGGACCTTATGACATCAAGGCCATGGTTGTAATCTCTCTTTCACATTTAATATGATATAGTAATATGATTCTTTCCTATAAAGCTTGTTGTGTTTTATTGTATGATTCCTTGATTACATACATAGGTTTATATTGAGTTTATGCTATTACTATCACTTTGGTTGGTTTCATTCTTTTGCAAGTTCATCATTGTATGAGCGTTGGAAAGGAGCTAGGATGACGATGGTGAGAGGAAGCGACATTTAAACGGTATGTCACCTATCCCTCTTTAGTTAGTAAACTCAATATTTAAAACTTAAGGAAAGCGTCATGTTCTGGTGTGTTTTGTTCTAGATCTAGGTGGATCTAGGGAGATCAATTAGTGTCCACACCTACCAATTTATCCAATAAAAATGGGAAAAGTGGTGGCCAAGTGACTACTAGATGGATGTCGCTTCTTAGGATATTCTGGTAAACTCCCAAATTCTCGCCATCCACGGGGAAGTCTGCATAATCAAATATCATGTAGATTTTTTCATAACCAAGGCAGTGGTATTCAAAAGTGTGGTGATTAGTATCAG
>JASDQU010589747.1:28862-39765 GCA_032191745.1 Picea mariana
GATAATGAGCATGTCCTTTGGTTCAACTTTATCTTCTTTAATGAGTTTCATGAATTCACTTGAATCCTTGATGTAAGAGTCTATGTTTCCAACTATGGAATCAAGATATTTTCCACATACTTTGTGAGTTCATCGGTTGGTGAGTCGATTGTGTCGACAATCAGTCTAAGAGGAAATCCTTCCTTGTGTATATTAGGGAGTCCATAGATTCTATGGGTGATTAGGCATCTTGGAGTGAGTCACTTATTTTCCATTTCATCCAAGTTGGAGTCTTTTATAACTTTCTTGACTTCTTTAATCACCTTAGATATTGTGTTGCTACTCATCTTCTTGTAGCTTCTAGTGGTGGTGAGGTGCTCCTTCATTTTATTGTTGTAATCTGTCCTAAAGATGAATCAAGTTTGAGGATTCAAAACATCGATGAAAACATGAATTCAACTATGGGTAATCCAGAAAACCTTTATGAAAATCCTATAAAAAGTTTCAAATATGTACTTAGAAAACACAATTTTTTCTATAGATCAACTAAAGAAAGTTCAACATATTCAATTCAAAATATCATTTACCTTCCAGGGCCAGATTGTGTCTTTCCTTCATGTCTCAATGTAATCTCCTTTTCATCCTCTAGTATATACTTCCATTCCCTCTCGGGAATGGAAACGGGATGATCATACTTAGGGTTTTTTACCAATCGACTCCTATATTGATCTTTGACATATTTCAAATATGTAACCGCCTTCGAGGTGATATCTTGTTTGTTGAATGAATCACCAAACATGTCGACCAAATGGTTAATAAGTTTTTATTTCAAATTTTTTTTCTGGGAACTCCACCGTGTGAAAATGATGGGCCCAAAAATATCTAAGGCCTTGTCATGCAAGGACCTGTAAAAAATGTCATTCCTTTAAACAGATATGATAATTAGTTTAAAACAATTTGAAAGATGCAGGTTTAAATATTTAAATAATAGGAATTAACTAAGATATTAATAACTACCTAGAACTTGTGGTGTCTTCGAGGGAACCAAGTTTTCATCCATTAAAAGTTTAACCAATATTGTTCTTGTTCTTTGAACACGCATTTCTCCAGGATAGAAGTGTATAGACTCTTCTTCATGAGATTTTCCATCTACTACACCATCATGTGCGCCATGTTCTGGCGTGAAAGATGGGGGCGTATCATGGGCCCCAGGAGCTATAGTCATTTGAGCCACAAACAGAGAGAAAAATAGCCTCAAAGGTATGTGGCTCATTCTAGGGTGTTGTGGGGTTTGTGCACAATTTCTACCAACAACGTCCCCATGACCAGGATATTGCGTCGGTTCCAAATATTTCTTGTAACGTACCCAACCACCCTTGGGATGGTCACGCTACCTCAAAAACTATGTTTGAAATTAATTTCGAATTATGATATTATTTAATTATTAAATAACCATGAAAGAAAACATGATAACAACTCATGCAGTAATAAATATTCATGCTACAGTACAAAGAATGTTTAAACACATCATGCATAGAAATAACCAACAAGTATGCATGTTATAACATATGAATCTCAGAGACAATAATTCATACACAACGGAAATAAATATACATCAGAGAAACACATGACATAGAGAACTTATTTTAATCAAAATGGTTCACCAACTCGTCGTATACCAAGGACGTTCCACCCAACCGTAGAAACTATTGTTCCAGGTATCAACAAAGATGTCACCCCCGAGTTAGGGCTATGAATCCATAAGGACGGTTCCAGGGTGTCACTCAACTTCCCCAAACTAATCAACACTTAATCTTTCATAGGTTCCTCAACACACAACAATCCAAATTACACCATCTCTCTTCTCTCCAGCCTACAAAACCAAAGAGAATCGACCCCCTTCTCTACCACATAGTCCCTCAGGTTTTCCACCTCCTTCCAGGGCTCTAGTGAATTTGGTCAATAATATCCATGTTATGACTCTCAGTACTCACAATTGTGAATAAAATTTATTACATGCCAATGCATCTCAGGCATACATGCATTAATTCATGGTTGGAATACACCAACAGTCACTACTTCCAGCCAACAATGGATTCTCTCCCAACCATTCATTTTTCCTTCCCCCCACCAAGATCAAGGATGAATGAGAAATAAAATGAATGAAAGTGTGAAAGTGTGTATGGAGAAGAACCCACAAACATCCCACAAGATGGGTTTATATATTTACTTGGGAATAAATAATGATGTAGACCCCCTACCTTAGCAGGGTCCTGTGACCTCCCGGTCTCTGGATACTTCTTCTTCTGAGCCAAATTAGCTCTTTGGCATCTTGTTAGAACCCTTCGAACAAATCCATAGGTCCCTCGAAAACTCCACCTGTGAGAACGAGCACTAGGCGTGAGCTTCACCCTCACACAACCACAACTGGCCTTGGTGCAATCGCCTTTCACAACTCGCAACTCACAAGTTCATGGGTCGAAGACCCTCGACTCCTCTTTTCCAAACTCCTGATACTCGAGATGATGATACAAATATAGCCCCTTCTTTTCTAGCACCTCTACCAGTGACCACCGACCAGGGCCTCGATCTAGCACTCCTCTCGCAACTTCGCGACTTCGTGACTTGAAGTGTTGAGCCTTTCTGCTCCTCTTTCGTGAATCCATGAGACATGATAAGTCAACAGAAATTTTGACTCCTTCCCAGGTGGTGAGTGTCCACCTGTCAACCACACGATCCCCACCTGATGGAGGTGACGTGTGTTTTCCCGAGCCCTCGACACTCAGCACTTCACAATTCTAGCGATTAGGGTGCAGTCCCTTCACCCTCCGAAACCCCGATATACGAGGTAGCAAGACGCCAAATCTCATGGCTCTCCTTCCTCCATGATCGCTGGTTTAGATTGGATCATGATCTCACGACTTGGAAGTTTTAAGCGCAATGAACTCCACCTCCCAACTCACGATACCCGAGTTTGTGAAATGGACCGACCTCGCTATTTCGCGATCTCGCGACTTGGGGATTTGGGAGACAAGACCTCTATCCTTCCAGCTTGCAATTCCTGAGATCGTGATGTGGACCAACAGTCCAGATCTTTTGCTTAGTCAACAGCTAAGATTGAATCAAGGCTATCTCCCAGATCTCTGCCACCTGTCCTCCAAAATGGATGGTCCTGATCCTTTTCAGAACTTTGCAGGTTGTGAAGCCGAAAGGCTTCTCCCTTTGCCTCTCGATGCCCGGTCCTCTGAATAAATGGATCTCTACGACGTGTCCTTCCAAATGGATGGTCCTAATCTTTTCGGGACTTCGTGGATTACGAAGCCAAAATACTCCCAATTCCTCCTGTTGGGACAAGGGTTAAACCTTGCTCACCTTCTCCAGATCCGATGGCTCACGGACCTCGATTCTAGATCTCACGGTTCAGATCCTCCCTCCTATTCTTTGATCCAGCGGTTCTCAAGCCACCGTACTCTAGATCCGATGGTCTAGAATCCTTTTGGGATTTCGTGAATCGAGGATTCACGATGTAGCGTCTCCACGACCTCTCGCTGCTCCAAGTCCTGAACTCTGAAATGACGAAACTCAAGGGTTTAAACCCCGTGTATCTTCGCTCGATCCAACGGTTGTCAAGATTTTGGCACTTCTCTATGAAGTGTCTCCGTCGTTCATCTTCGGTTGCTCTCCTATGCACGCTCCCAGAGGTTAGCCTCTGTGCACTTTCCTTCAAATCCGACGGTTGTCGGGTCTTTGCACAAGATCTGCCGACAGTTCTAACTCCTCCCTTGTGCGCTCTCCCCCTGCACTTTGTTAACTCAGAAACTTTGAAATTTTTTTCTCTATGCACGTTCTTCTCGCGCTTTCTCTTCTGAGCTTATGGACTTAGAAAAAGTCCACTCTTGCACACTCCTGGTGCTCCTAAGAATTCAAATAACTCAGATTCGAGAGGTTTTCTTGGAAATAAAACTCCTTACGCCCAAATGGCATTCTCCTACTCAATGCACACCTTACAGACCTTACAGAGTATTCAATAACTCTATGAGTGTCTTCTCTTGGACACTTCTCCTCTCTGAACTCGAAATAGAGTCCCTTCTGTGCACTCTATGCACTTGCTTAATGCCCTTCTGGCAAAGCTTCCACAGAACCTTCAGTAGTTCTGTCTTCTGCCTGTGCTTTTGCTGCACAGTATTCACCTCCAAAGTGTTCAGTAACTCTGAGGCTTCTCCTGAATTGTGAATTCTCCTGGTGTGCCCACCTAGCATGTTCTCCTCTGATTCAAACAAGAGATCCAGATACACACTCCTTGCATTGGCTACAGAATCTCCTATGTTCTATTGTGCACTCCTTGCACAACCTAGAGAACCTAGATAGAAATCGAAAAACTCACAAATAGATAGTAATATCTATCTATCACCTATGTCTACAACATTCGATTCCAAAACATAAACACACGAACAACAATATGCAAGAAAAATTGCCCTTTGTATTAATCAGTATGTCTATGCAACTGTTTACAATGGCTGGACTGTAACAAGTCTCAGCTCTCCCCCTGAGATCTCTCTTCCCGAGATCCCCTTAATTACTAACTCATTCTCCCTAATTACAAAGAGGGCTCTCTCACGAGCTTATCCTCCACCTCATCATTTTTTATCCATCGCTCTCACAGAGCGGCTCTCTATGGCTACCTTACACAAAAGTCATGTCCAGGCCTAACTACGACTTGGGCTTGCTGCAGGTTACTAGTTAGGGAAACCTCAACAACTTATTGTACAAAGGGGTGGCTTGGCATTAAAATCCTTACAACGCAAATCCCCAAATGGCATCTAATTTTTTCAAAATTTTGAAAAACGAGAGGGCTTTGTCTCTCTCCTTCATGAATGCACGCTAAATGTGTTGGTTGGCTGGTGCTTAGACTGGGTTGGAGTGATGCTCTTGCATCATACTCCTCAGCTAGAAAAATCATGATCTTCTGATCATGAGCTCCTCTACATCTCTGCTGAAATCCACCTAGATCCCAACCAGTTCTTTGGAGCTATCTATCTGCTCCTCTACCTTGTTGTTGCTGCTACTGCTGCCCTGCTGCTCTTGCAGGTCCTCTTCTTCTCAGCTTCTCATTGCTGACCGCTTTTGTCGGTCAGATCATCAGCCTTCTAATCTCCTCAATTACCTCATCTAGCTACTCCCATGGCTGGTTCCCTGTATGCAGTCTTCTCTGCTGCAATTTTTTCATCCCAGTGGGTAGATCATCATGATCCCCCTGATTGTTTCCCTCTTCTGTGGCACTAGCTGGCCACTCTAATGCAAAATTTAGCTCTGCAATCTTATCACTGAGCTGTTGCTCAACTTCTACCCATGACAGTTTTTTTGCTGCCCTTTCTCCTTGTGTTGGCTCAAGTCCAACTCCATCCAGCTACTCCTGGGGCTTGTATGCTCCTCCATCTGTCTCCAACCTAATCTGTTGGATGTGCAATCTTTTCACTATCACCCTCTTCTCTAGGGCTTCCAATTCTTCACATAGACCAATAAATTCTATGATGTCCACTTCCCTCTCTGCTGCAGGCTTCAGTGCTACAGTCATCTCTGCTTCATCTTCTTGACTGAAAATTTTGAGCAATCTTGTTGAATGCTTATCTTCTGCTCCTTGGGAAAACATCAATGTCTGCTCCACTTCTTTTTCTATGATAGTCTCTGTTGGTTGTCCTCTTGTTGTTGCTGCCTATACAACACTTGCTCTGGCCTCAACTGGGTTGCTTGGTAGGAATACTTCAATTCCCCCAATGATCATAATGCTCTTCTAATCCTCCTTCGGGATGGTGCAAGTTTTTAAATTGTCATCATCTTCATTCACATGGTCTGCAATACCACATGAATCTCCACTCCTCAGCACTCCTTCCTAATCTAAACTCTCCTCTGAGTTCATGAGACCTTCAGGCAGTCTCATCTCTTTTCCCCTGCCCACCTAGCAATTTGGGAAATTTTTGCTGCCCACCTGGCAGTCTAGGAGACCAAATGGTCCCATCTCATTTCCCACCTGGTAATCTGAATTTTCAGTACTGCTCCCCTGGAAGTATGCGAGACCTTATGCTGATCTCTTCCCATTGCCCACCTAGCAACTTGAAAGTTCACCTTTTCCCACCTGGCAGTGTATGAGATCCATCAAACCCATCTCCATCAGCACTCCTGGCTGACCCGAACTCATCCCTGAGTTCATGAGACTTTCAGACAGTCTCCTATATTCTCCCTTTCCCACTTGGAAATATGGTATTTCTGGCCTGCCCACCTGGTAATCTATGAGATCTTCAGTTGATCTCATACTATTTCCCTCCTAGCAATATGAATTTCCCCTGCTATCCTCCTGACAGTATATGAGATCCTCCAATGATCTCATCTCATTTCCCACCTGGCAATTAGAAAATTCATCCTTGCCCTCCTGGTAGTTTATGATATCTGAGACTGATCTCTCTTCCTCATTACTAAGGGTTTCTCCAACTTATGGCTCACAAATGCAAACCAGCTCTGTGTCATTGAGGCTTTCAGCATACCTCAGCCACTTGTTCAACATCCTTTGCTGTCTTTTGGCCAACAACTCCTTGATTGGCCACTTCACCTTATTTTTCATGAGCCATTCATATACCCATCTCGATTTTCCATTCTGTTGCACCCACAGTGCAAGCTCCTCCATCCTCTCTCTCATCTCAATGAGTTCTTTATCCATCTCTTATTTACTCATCTGCTGGTGGTCTCCTCCTCCACCATGATCATGGCCTTTAGTTTCCATTTCCTTGTTCCTGTATGCCCTATTGGAAAACCTATGGATCACTCTGCATCTGAGAGCATCCCCATGTCCTCCTACAACTCACCTGGTTGTCTATTTGTTGTTTCACACCTTGCAACAATCACCACAGAGCATACCCACTCTATCTTCTTTCACCTGCTATGTACAGATAAACCTCTGCTTCTGATTCCACCTGTTGTCGCCAGAATTTCTCCATCACTGTCTCTCCTTTGTCTATTGTCTATGGACAAAGCAACGATCTTTTCATTTTTCTCTTTTTCCTGAAATCTACAAGCAAAAGTCTGCTCTGATACCACTTGATGTGTATCAGAGTGTTTTCCTTCCCTTCTCTGCCTCCCTCTACTTGAAATCTACAGATAGAAAGTGGCTTTGATACCACTTGATGTGTATCAAAGTACTCTTTTTTCCTCTGCTGTCTCCTCTGCCTGCAATATACAGACAAAACTTGGCTCTGATACCACTTGATGCAGACCCCCTACCTCAGCAGGGTCCTACAACCTCCCGGTCTCTGGATCGTTCTTCTTTTGAGTCGAATTAGCTCTTCGGGCTCTTGTTAGAACCCTTCGAACAAATCCACAGGTCCCTCAGAAACCCCACCTATGCGAACGAGCACTAGGTGCGAGCTTCGCCCTCACACTACCACAACTGGCCTTCGCGCAATCGCCTTTCGCAACTCGCAACTCACGAGTTCATGGGTCGAAGACCTTCGGCTTCTCTTTTCCAAACTCCCGATACCTGAGATGATGATACGAGTATAACCCTTTCTTTTCTAGCACCTCTACCAGTGACCACCAACTAGGGCCTCAATCTAGCACTCCTCTCGCAACTTCGCGACTTTGCGACTTGAAGTGTTGAGCCTTTCTACTCCTCTTTCGTGAATCCACAAAACGTGATAAGTCAATAGAAATGTTGACTCCTTCCCAGGTGGTGAGTGTCCACCTATCAACCACACAGTCCCCACCTGATGGACATGATGTGTGTTTTCCCGATCCCTCGACACTCAACACTTCGCAATTCTAGCAATCAGGGTGTAGCCCCTTCACCCTTCGAAACCCCGATATACGAGGTAGTGAGACACCAAATCTCATGGCTCTCCTTCCTCCATGATTGATGGTTCAGAATGGATCACGATCTCACGACTCAGGAGTTTGAAGCACAAAGAACTCCACCTCCTAGCTCACGATACCCAAGTTCGTGAAATGGACCGACCTTGCTATTTCGCGATCTCATGACTCAGGGTTTTGGGAGACAAGACCTCTACCCTTCCAGCTTGCGATACCCGATATTGTGATGTGGACCAATGGTCTAGATCTTCCACTTAGTCAATGGCCAAGATTGAATACTGGCTATCTCCCATATCTCTGCCACCTGTCCTCCAAAATGGACGGTCTTAATCCTTTTCGGGACTTCACAGGTTGTGAAGCCGAAATGCTTCTCCCTTTGCCTCTCGATGCTCGGTCCTTTGAATCAATGGATCTCCGCCACGTGTCCTTCTGGATGGATGGTCCTGATCTTTTCAGGACTTCATGGATTACGAAGCCGAAAGACTCCCCCTTCCTTTTGTTGGGATGGGGGTTAAACCTCACGCACCTTCTCTGGATCCGACGACTCACAGACCTCGATGCTAGATCTGACAGTTCATATCCTCCTTCCTATTCTTTGATCTGGTGGGTCTCAAGCCACTGCACTCCAGATCCGATGGTCTGGACTCCTTTCGGGATTTCGTGAATCAGGGATTCACAATGCAGTGTCTCGATGACCTCTCGCTACTCCAAGTCCCGAACTCTGAAATGTCAAAACTCAAGGGTTTAAACCCCGTGTATCTTCGTCTGATCCAACGGTTGTCAGGATTTCGACACTTCTCTATGAAGTGTCTCCGCCGTTCATCTTCGGCTTCTCTCTTGTGCATGCTCCCAGAGGTTATCCTCTGTGCGCTTTCCTTCGGATCCGACGGTTGTCGGGTCTTTGCACAAGATCTGATGGCAGTTGTAACTCCTCCCTTATGTGCTATCCCCCTATACTTTGTTAACTCAAAAACTTTGAAAATTTTTCTCTACACACGTTCTTCTCGTGCTTTCTCTTTTGAGCTTATGGACTTAGAACAAGTCCACTCTCACACACTCCTGGTGCTCCTGAGAATTTGAATAACTCAGATTCGAGAGGTTTTCTTGGAAAGAAAACTCCTTACACCCAACTGGCGTTCTCTTGCTCGATGCACACCTTGTAGAGCTTACAGAGTATTCAACAACTCTGTGAGTGTCTTCTCTTCGACACTTCTCCTCTCTGAACTCAAAATAGAGTCCCTTCTGTGCACTCTATGCACTTGCTCAATGCCTGCCTAGCAGAGCTTCCACAGAACCTTCGGTTGTTCTTTCTTCTCCTTGTGCTTTTGTTGCACAGTCTTCACCTCCAGAGTGTTCAGTAACTCTAAGGCTTCTCCTGAGTTGTGAATTCTCCTGGTGTGCTCACCTAGCACGTTCTCCTCTGATTCAAACGAGAGATCCAGATACGCACTCCTTGTGTTGGATATATAATCTTCTATGTTCTGTTGTGCACTCCTTGCATAGCCTAGAGAACCCAGATAGAAATCGACAAACTCAAAAATAGATAGTAAGTTATATCTATCACCTGCATCTACAACATTCGATTCTGAAACATAAACACACGAACAACAATATGCAGGAAAAATTGCCCTTTGTATTAATCAGTATGTCTATACAATTGTTTACAATGGTTGGACTATAACAAGTCTCAGCTCTCCCCCTGAGACCTCTCTGCCTAAAATCCTCTTAATTCCTAACTCATTCTTCCTAATTACAAAGAGGGCTCTCTCACGATCTTATCCTCCACCTCACCGTTTCTGAGCCATCGCTCTCAAAAAACGGCTCTCTACGACTACCTTACACAAAAGGTGTGTCCAGGCCTAACTACGACCTGGGCTTGCTGCAGGTTACCAGTTAGGGAAACCTCAACCACTTCCTATACAAAGGGGTGGCTTGGCATTAAAAGCCTTACAACGCAAATCCCCAAATGGGATCCAATTTTTTCAAAATTTTGGAAAACGAGAGGGCTTTGTCTCTCTCCTTCATGAATGCACGTTGAATGTGCTGGCTGGCTGGTGCTTAGGCTGGGCTGGAGTGAAGCTCCTGCATCAAATAACCACATGGACTTCCCCCAAGAAGCTCATGTAACCCCTTCTCTCAATTAATAAATTATGGGTAAATAAAATATGATAAAATGACTTAGCCCCTTGTTGAGTCTGAGTTTTGACACTTCTAATGTCCTATATTACCCTCTATATGAACCTATTCTACCTATTCTATGAGTATATACCCGATTGTTTCCTCCATAAATACACTTGATTACCTTGTTCATGTGCATAAGGGGTAAATTATGATTAAGGCATGATTTGTTTAGTTTTCTTGAGTTAATTCAATTAAATGCTTGATTATGTATGATCCTAATCACTTTGAATCTTAAGAAGCTTCATCTGGTACTAAAACCTTGCCTACATGATTCTGATACTAGTTGTTCTAATATGGTACCAACTATGCTAATCCGATACCAACTATGTTAATCCGGTACTAGACATAATTTGGAATTTTTGAATGTTTCTAGACAAAACTCGGGCACATGGGTTTTGTCCAGAATGATGTTTACATGCGGACAAATGAGTCAGAATTCACCCATCTCGCATGTGTGGACCTCCAGCTCAGGGGGAATGATTCTGTCAAAATTAAAAAAAACTCAAACTACCAACTTGTGCCTCGATTTCCATGCATATGGTATCATATCTAGAAATTCAAATATATGGGTTTTGTCTAGAATATGGAAAATTGAGGAATATGTGGGCATTGTTTCAAAATTAGATTTGGTTTGGGAGATATGGGTGCCGCCCTAACTCGAATCTACCTAGATTGTTAAAAAATACAGATTTTTGGGATTTATCCTAAAATTGTAAAAATGGTTTTCTTAGCTTGGGGATTCGGTTTCATCCATTCCTCCATGGATTTTATGTATAAATAAGACATCATAGGTTTGAGTAGAGGGGGAATTATTATGCTACAAGATTGGTTCTTGAAGAAAGAGGAATTGTTATGTTGTAGAGTTGATTCATGAAGACTGTGGATC
>JASDQU010589748.1:0-22950 GCA_032191745.1 Picea mariana
TCAACATGGTTTATATCCAAAAATATAAATGATCCCATGGGAGGAGTTAGAGAGAATCCCAGTTGGCTATTCGCTAGAACCAGAGACAAAAAATCGATTGAGATCCAATCCTGATAACATCAGGACAAATTTATTTGGAAACCCTAGTTTGTAGAGCCAATCCATGAGTTCTTCAATCACATCAAAGTCTTTGTTATCTCTCATAGATGACCCAGTTTTAGCAACCAAATCAACCATACAATTCCAATCCCTCCTTCTAACACCAATTATGTTGACAAGGAAAAATATTGAGGCATAAAAAACAAGGGTTTAACCCAAAACAAGACCCATTTAAACTCTTTCATATTTGAAGTAGAAAAGTCTTTTGGATTTATGTCCTAATAACTTTCCGATGTGTTTTAAGATTTTTTATTTCTTTTGATTGGTTTTAAAGAAATTTATAGAAAGAAGGAAATATTTCAACTATCTAAGAATCTAAAAATTAGTTCACATAAATTTGACAGATAAAATAATAGAACTTCCAACAAAAAAAAAAAATTACTTTAAACCATAGAATGTATTTCCAATCCAAATAATTAAGATTTGTTGAATAAGGAAAAGGAAGAAATATTAATAATGCTACAGAATGGTCTAAATTGAATAGAATTACATTTTTTACAAAACATCCATGCTACTCAATGAGTCACATAGTAATTCAAAACCCACCATAGATAGGAACAACTTTCTCTAGTGATAAATTTATTAGCCAATGATTTCCTTCTTAATATTAACTCAAATGTCAAAAAGAGTCTTTACAAAACAATCATATCAAAAAGTCATTCTCACTTATTAAGTTTCTCTATAAAGACAAATTTGATAATTTGTTACAATAACTAACTCATAATTTAACCATCGGGTGAACTGGGGGTTGGTTTTGAGTCAACTCTTTCTCATATTTTTCCATTGTTCATGTAAARTTTTTCATAAACCAAAATGAGGTAAAATATGTTGCCTATATGGGTCACTTGAAGTTAGTAATTGCATAAATGTTTCTATCTTAGGAAAATTACCTTGAATTTGTGTTGTCCTTTTTGTTTTATTAGCTAGAAAACTTTTGAGATCACCTTTTTCCATGTTTCATATCCCTTGAATATCCTCTCCGTGTTGCTGAAGTGATTCTTCAAATGATTGCAAAACTTGATTAGCTAGGTGGAAATTTTCAAGTAATCCAAGGAAAGGAAGTTTAAACTGATTAGTAGTGTCTTCAATAAAATCCTAGATTTTAATACTAGACAACCATTCATCTTCTATTTGTCTCTGGGCCTCATGAGATACACTCTATTGGTAGCTCAGGTCTTGATCAATCCCATACAACTCTTCTTTACTCGGAATTATATCCTTAGATTTTTTTTTCTATGATTCTTAATCTATTTAGTAACTCTAGTTGATCTTGAGATTTTCCTCGAGTTTCGTTCCACGTAATATTTTCTTTATATAAAATAAAGAGTCGTAAACTTAATTCCTATAATCGAAAAACCATTGCATCTCTTTTAATTTGAGAATTAGATTCACCCTCCTCTAAAACATGCTCTATAAAAACTATTATTTGTCCACGTGAAAATTTATAATATTTCAATTGATTTTCTAATAATACAATTCTCTTCCCAAGATTTTGCATATCTACAACTTCTTATTGTGCTTTATGAAACTCACATTGATAATAGCAAGTACACCTGATAGTAATTATATTAACTTTATCCTTTTATTATCTAGCACTTGGTCTACAATTGTGCAAACCACAATGTTATCCAAGTCAATTCTTCTTTTCCTCTAAATTTGTTTTACAAATGTCCTTTTCCATTTTATCATAAATAATTAACTCTATATCTACTACTTTATTATCTATAGCACTAGGGATATCTAATCACCCTAAAATAATTTATTTTCCAAACTAATTATAGTAGTTATCTTTTCCATCTTAATTTATTTCCCTTTTCCACCTCCTGTTAAAGCTAAAATCTGTTTTGGGATTACTAAATCCTTTATAGTTAAATCAATCAAGTTATCAATGGGAGGTTGTTCAATCTGAGTTTTTTTATGTGTACATTGTTATGTGGCTTCTACAGTGTCCTGTTTCTCCTTTTGTTGATCAATATTATTTGTTCCTTTGGTTTCTTATTTATTTTCTTGTTTTTTCTTTTTTACAATTTCTTGAATGTCTTTTTGTTTCTTTAGTTTCATTTCTATTTTTTCCTTTTTTTTCTAAGCCTTTTTCAATTATGTTGTTACTTTTTTTACATTTTCTTCTTTCTCTAATTTTAACTTTTTTGCCTTAACTTCTTTAAGTTTTTCATCATCTTCTGTCTTTTTCAATTATTCACTTTTTTTTTCTTTGCAATCTCAAATTTGTTCCTTGCTTTTTCTTTAGGCCTTACTCTTTCTTATTCAAAATTTTCACTATTTTTTTTTGTCATTGGAGTATGTACCTTGAGTTGAAGTTTAATATCTCAAATTTAGTCTTGCTTGAACTTCTTCCCAAGAAATGGCATTCTCAAAAGGTAACTCATGATCCCATTGTTCATGAGCATAAGGCTAGTTTAAAACATGTTTTCTATGCTTTAAAACTAATCTAGTTGGATAATGTCTCCTAAATTGTTCCTGTGGAAACCTGTACTCCAACATAGAATTTGCTTCTTGTATTGCAACTTTGCAATTACTTATCCCATAATGCCAAATATACATGTTGTAAGGGATAAATCATTTTCTCGTCGAATCTTTTGCTAAGGAAATATTAAAAACATAGAGGTAATTTTGATAGGCTATCTTTGACATGACCCCAAGGGGGAATATATGGGGCTAAATGTATATGATATGCTCCCAAGAGGGGCATATATAGGGATAAATGTATATGTAATGGGGTAAATGTATATGCAATATCAGTCAACCTAATAAAGGGGCCACATGTGCAATGTGTGAATAGGTATATATAGAGATCATGTAGTCATTATTGACGGAGATGTGAATTGCATGTATGAATGTATTGGGGTATTTGGAGGAGGTTCTCCTATTATTTAAGGATTTTTTGTGTAACTCGTCTCTCTTATCTATCTTGGAGTTGTGATTCATTCTCACATTTGTTGTACATGGTGTGTGTAATATCCCTAGGTCGAACCCCAACTATAAACGTAATAATGTACTTAAGCTGGTGAGTTGTTTTATATCTTTTTGGAATGCATCTTCCATGGCGTAGTGTGTGCATGTACTGCGCAGTAAAATGATGGAATGGGCACATTCTAGGATATCGTGTGCAACAACTTAAGTGCGCGCACTATTGAGGCTAGGGAACCTGTATGTATATGTTGTGTTTTATAGGCTGGTGAGCCAGTTATTATAATCTAGGATGCTTATGTTTTGAATTAGAAAATAGAGCCTAGATGCTAAAGGCCAATGCGCCTATATTTGTATACATCTCATCATTAATATAAAATACATCATTGCGCGCAGACTGACCATGATAAAAGAGATGAGGGACTAAACTCCACTGGTTAGGGAAAGGGAGGAGCCTAAAAGTTAAGGAAAAGGGATAAGCTAGGGAGCTTAAGCCAAAAAGGAATATTATATTAATATTCTTAAATCATAAAGTATGGACAATCATTTTATCCAAAGTTCTAAAGTTGGGGACAAGTGGGCCAAAGCAGCTCCCAACATGACAAGTGTCAAGTTGGGGACATGCATACATATTGTTGGGACTTAGTTCATTTTCAGACTTCTCCATCATCTTTTCCATCATTTCTTCCCATCATTCCTTCCATCATTCCTTCCATCATTCAGTCATCTAGTCAATCATCCATGAGCACGCACACACCCATTGAGTTATCATTTGTATCTTCATGACTGTACCTGAACATGTATCCATAGCCATACTTGTTTGTGTAGCTAGTTCGTTGGGGAGATGGACTGAAGAAGCGGGTTGTTAGGCCTATGGGATACTGAAGAAGCAGGTTGTGAGGCCCATGGGATATTGAAGAGGCAGGTTGTCAAGCACGTGAGCAATTTCTCTTTGGGTGAGAGAATTGTTGGGAATTTATTTCCTGAAGGTGTCAAATTGCAGCTACAAGGCTCTCAGACTTCCTATCTGGCCTGTTGTTGAAGCCCTGGAAGGGAAGTGGGGCAGTTGAAGGACTATTGAGCAGAGAAGGGGCACACTTCTTGGGGTGGGATAGGCATGTGGGGAATGAGACATTGTAGGTTGTTAGTTTGAGTAGGCACCTGTGACAGAGTCTTTCCTGTTTTCCATGAGCCATTAGCCTGGTTAGGAACCCTTTACCTGAGTGGAGTTTAGTCCCATCTCGGGGGAGACTCAATGTTTAGAGTGATGAACATTGTGGTCTAAGGCTAGGAGGTTCGTGGAAGGTCTGCACGCAGTTGGTGATATTCTTACCAAGATAGCGTCAACTGTGTGATAAATTTACATGCTGCATTATTATTTCCGTGTTTATTTTTATGTGTATTGTTGTATATGTTGCATGTATATGTTTACTATTATTTCAGTGTGAATCCATGTATTTACAGATGTATTGGTATGTTTACGTTTTATATATAATGCTTTCGCAAGAGTTCTGTGTGTATATATTTTAATTGCATGCAGTTCGGAAAATGTATGTGTCATAACTCAGTTAGATGTTGGGTATGTTACATTATGTTCCACAGAGAGAATAAAACAGTTCTCTGGTGTAGTGTGGCCCAGCCTGGGTGCTCGGGGACGTTACAAAATCATATCAGAGCTAATTAAAGTGTCTGATGGCATTGCCCAGCCTGTTGGTGGTAGGGGATGTTACAACTTGGTATCAGAGCTTAAGTTTTCAACACCGAGCTTGGATGGGCCGAGAAAGTTGAGTTGGAGTGAAATGTCACAGAGGATTTATTTCGAAGTGGCCAAATTTTAGTTTGTAGAGCATCCATGGTAAAAAGTAACAACAATTGTGCAAAATTGGGGAAAATCCCCAATTTTTGTTGTTAAATTCATGAGAAAATTGAGAAATTTGGCCAAGTGGTGAGATATTACTGGTTTAATATCTGTTCTAGCAAATTCATACCTGGAGTTGGTCAAATTTGAATTTACAGTGAATCCATGATAGATGGAACGATTTTAGTGGTTAAAATTCTCAATTCGTGAATTGAGTTTAGGAAAAAATCATTCCAGAAATGTCAACCTACAACGATTTGTTGTTGCAGAGGTTGAATTGGTGTTATTGGGGTGAAATGGAACGAATTTCATGGTTGCAGAATGTCTATGGTAAATTGGGGGAAAAGTTAAGAAAAATCATCAATTTCTACAACGAAATTCACAAGGAATTGTTGCGCATAAAAGTGAATGTTCACAGGTGGGCGCACTAAAAATGCATAATGCGCAGTGAAAATCTTGTGATAGGTAAAATTCAGCACTGCACGACAAGATATTGGCGTGTTGGTGCACGCTCTAACTTTTGGTGCCACGCGGAAAAATGTTAGTGTGCAGGTGTGCGCACTAAATTTTGGTGTCGCACAGAAAAATGTTAGTGTGCAGGTGTGAGCACTAAATTTCGGTGCCATGTGGAAAAATGTTGGTGTACAGGACTGCGCGATAAAGTTATCATTGTGCGGTGTGCACACACATAATAATGACACGTTTGGTGTGCGTAGTCTTGGCAAAGCACAAAGGAGTTTTGTTGGTGTGCGCGCAATGTGGGTATATGTTGTCGCGCGACAATTTAGTTAGTGGTGCGCATAGAGTTTTGGTGCGCGGTGGAGACATACTAAACTCTAGCATGGTGCAGCGCGTAGAGTACAATGCACATGGAATAATAGTACGTGATACAAAAACTGTGCACAACAGGTAATAGTGCAAGAACCAAAACTGTGCACAGTGAATATTGGCGTGCGACACAAAAATAGTGCGCAGTTATTGGCGCAATAGAGAAGTAATACACAATGGTTTTAAAGTGCACGAAGCACGATTTACCTTGCATTGTTGTTTTGCATGGTGAATATGGGCATACAGGTTGAAATTTGTGTGCGCGAAGTTGTTTGAAGGGTGAACAATAGAAAAAAAACAGTGATTTTCTGTGACGTTTAATATCATTTGAACGTCATCTTTTTGCAGCGCGGTTTTGAGGCCCTTAAGAGCGTTTTTAGCAACTCAAAAACCATGAGACATAGGTGTACCAAAGGTACATTATGTCTCTTCAACTCAAATAAAAGAGCTCGGAGAGATATTTCTAATGGTGTAAATTGTTCATCAAACGGAGCATTTTTTAGAAAGTTACAACACAAACAATGAAGGGTAAATTTTAAGACCCATCTAACTTCAAATAGCCATAATTTTATGCCCCGGAATCAGATTGAGGCGCAGTAGCAGTCAATGGAAATCTATTGAACCATAGAAGACATTCCAAGAGCTGAATTAAATTTCTAGGCATGTTAAAAGTGTTTAATATGGCAAAGAAGGTACCTATAGCATATCAGTTACAATATGGTATTTTGGCCTAGAACTTCAGTCGGTTGTAACTAAGAACCCAGAAAAGGGTGAAACTTGGACAGAGTGTCCATAATATGTATATGAAGAAACAAAATGGATGTCCCACGAAAATTCTAATGGATTAGGTGCAAAAATTCATATTTACAACGTAGAGTTGTGCCAAGTTGAAGAATGAACAGAAAAGTTATTGGGCAATTTTCAAATAGCCATAACTTTTTGCTCAAGACTCAAAATTGAGCATGGGAGTAGGCGTTGGAAAGGTATCGGATAGTATAATATAATTATTCACCCAGAAAATTGATCTAGGCATTAAATTTTCTAGGGAATCAGAAGAAATAATTATGATATATTATGGAACCAGAATGGTTCATATATTTTCATGAAAATTGTTGAGTCAGTTAACCTGACAAAGTTTTGTTGGCTTCACATTTTGCAGAGTTAAAACTTTTAGTTATTAATAGGCGAGAAGGTTGAATTTTAGTTAAAATTAAGCAGAGGTACTCAGGGAAAGAGTGCTATGACAAAATATTTCATAAGATGATCAAAATCAAAGACTACAAAAGGTTAAAGTATGAATCTTGGCATAGCCATAAAGTCTTTGGAAGCCACTATAGGAAGTCCTCTCATGCTAGTCAAGTATTCAATGGAATCTAGACAGAGGAATAGATCATGTAGAGAATGAATTAGTGAACACTCCCAAAGAAACCAATATACAAATTAAGCAATGCATGGGAGTAAGATCTATTATAAAAGGAATTGACTATCGAAATGATAGTAACTAGATAAATAAAGAGGCTTAATGCATATTTGGATAAAGAGTGCATCATATCCATGGATTAGCTATGAAATTAGAGTAATGCTTCCCTTATGGTTATCAGAGTGTGCAGTGGAAGCTTGGTATGAAGGGCATCAATATGGCATGATAGAAGTGGATTGTGCAAGGCAGGTTGAAATCAGATTAGTCAAGACATGGGAAAGTAATAGCCAGCAAGAAAATCCAAGTACTGATATGATCGGTTAAGGAAGGGATAAATCAAGTACCTCAAGAAGGAAGTTGGTGTTAATTGTCCAAGGTTACTCAGAAAACATGACTGGAAATAGAATTGGGTCATGTAGGAGTTGGATAAGAGGGATCTGAATAATAATGGAATGCTGAAAATTAATATCAGCATAATATTTAGTTGCAAGTCCATGAACATCCTAGAATAATGGAAGAATAATTCATGGGGTAGAAATCAAGCAAATAGGAATGCATGGAAAACACTTCAAGAGGGAAAACAATAATACTAGAAGAGATTATTGATGCATTCCAAAGGTATTGAAGATATTTCCACAATACCATGGAGAGATTAAGCCAAGAAAGACTTAAAAGTGAAATGAATCTCTGTAGAGAGTTAATTAAGAACCATGAAAAGAAAAATGGTTCTATGTTTGGTTTTGAATGTAAAAGAGATGGTTCCTGAGAAGAATCCATCTCAAATAGCATGGATCCATGAGTGACATTTCCAGGGGTGGAAGTATCACTTGAAATTGTGTTGGTAAATTAAAATCAGTATTAAGTGATTTTAATTAATTCTATGCAGCTAGAGAAGGAGGCATATGTGCATCCCTACAGTATGGTAAGAGATTGGCTATGCAAGCCAAGTTTGAGGCTAGTTGGCAAGTAGTGGAGAAGGGTGGAAGAAAAGCCAAATACTAAAGTATTCAGTCCAGAAAGAGTTGAAGTAGTTCAGTCCGAAAAATAAATGGATGTTGAGTATCCAAAGTCTATAAGACAACATGATGGGAATTGTAATTCATCCAAGTATGAGTTGGGATAGATGGATCTGGGAAGTAAATAAAAGTTTAAGGTTATTATCAGTTTAGTATTTGGATGGAAAATAAAAGGCAACCAAGAGTGATTTGGATATAAAGTGCTCAAATAAAAAATATTCATGCACAATGGTTACAGTGAAGAGCACATGAAGATCTGGGAATCTGGAAGAATGGAAGACTTCTAGGATAAATAAGAAAACATGATACATGAAGAAATAAGTTGTTGCAATTACTGTAGCATTAAATATTTTATGGTTGGTTGGGACAACGATAAAGTGAGAATGCTTGCATGTCTGCAAGTGTTGTTGATAATGTCGTTGCACATGGAATGAAGCAACAGAAAGTTGGAATGTTGAATTATAAGGTTGATAAAGAAGCATGAGAACTTCTATTGTCATCAGCTAATCAGGTAGCATTAAACTCATTTAATGGAAACCATGCAGGTAAGTATCTCTCTTTTGGAAATTATGTTATATAATTTCCAAAGGGAAATCCAGGTAATAATTTCCCCAAATTGAATTTTATACTACGTTGTATGGTATTGTTTAAGTGCATTGACAAGATTAAGTTACCACTAGGTGTGGTAAAGGCTAGAGGCCTATTATAGTTATCAAATCTTTTATCTTTTGAATGCACACACTGACATAGTAGCATGTCATGTTAATTTGGTTATGAGACAATAACCAAAGAAAAATAAAATATAAGAACTTGTTATAGGAATGATGCTAAAAAAGCTAATCATGTATGAGACTGTAGTGTACCCTTTTCACTACTGAGGCTTTCAAACCTCTCCTAACCAGTCTGTACATGGACTTTTACATAACTCATACTGGAATTATATAACCACATGCATTCAAGCAAAATAATACATTTAACTCAGAGTAAACATATGAATTACTGCTATATTCAACAAGCATTTATCCTTATCATTTAATTCATATACACAGTAGAAAACATGATACATAAACAACTCAGTCATGAAAAACATGATCAAAGCATAATTCAGATACTTATCTTTTAACAACTGTAGAGATCACCAACTGAGTGTAGGCCTTCCAAGAACCTCCCAGCCTTAGACCACACTGTTCATCAGCTCAACAGTGGGTCACCCCCGAGCTGGGACCGAGCTCCACCCCAAGGCAAGGACTCCTAGGCTAGGCTGAGGTTACAGAGAAGACAGCACAGAAATATCTGGAAGGATTCTTCCCAAAGATGCCATCTTACGCCCACTACTACCAGACCCTCATTCCCCACATGCCTGTTCCGCCCGAGAGTATACACCTTCACACACACAGTCCATCGGTGCTAACCTCCCCCTCTGGGTCTCGACAACAGGCTGGATCAGGAAGTCTCAGAGCCCGTAGCTGGTGCTAGACACTCTCTGGAAGAAAACACTTCCCAACAAACTCTTTCACCTGGAAAGAGTTTCTCACAGGCCTGACAACCTGCCTCTTCCAACATCAACCACCTCCCTCACCTAGAGAGAAGTCATACACAAGCTCAGCATAGGCTTACTCTGGCCAGGATGCCAAGTGCAGACAAGCACTGCTGCCACAACAAACACAGGGAAAACAGACACAGGCTTCCCAAGAACTGTAACGACCCTAATTGAATAAATGATTAAAGATTATTAAGTAAGATTTAATTAAAGGAATAATTGAGGATTAACTAAGTAATAATAATCTAACTGAAGATCACATTTAATGACCTGTGACATAAATTTAAGAGATCAAAAAAAAAAATGATATAACAGGAATTGCGTATGCAGTAGAGGGTGGCGTATGCAGGGCGAGGAGCCCAGAAATCCCGAGATGATAAAAATATTAATGAAGGGACGAAGGACAGAGGACGGGGGTGGTTGTGAAGTAAATGCATGAGTCGGCAGGGAGGAATAAGGGACGGGAAGAGGAGGATGTGCGCACCATTCGACGAGGGGGGAATGGATGCTGTGGATTGTAATTGCTGAGCCGGCTGTATTGGGGAGAACGATTGTGTTTTGCTGTGAGCAGCGATTTTCTGTGCACTGTTGTATTTTGTGGACTGTTGGCTTGCTGTAAGCAAGGAGTAGAGTTCCTGGTTGAGATTTTATCCGGGAGGCACTGAGTTGCTGGAGGTTTTGGGCACGGAGGGCCAGGATATCCGTAGATATCCTGGAGCTAGGTAGTTTTCCTAGTTGGCAGGGAGGACAGTAGTTTTGGGCAGTTATTTTCCTGTTTGTGGCAGGGTTGATCTAGTAGCAGGAAGCAGGAAGGCAGCAGTGAGGCACAGAGGAAACATAAATTAGCATCAGAACCAGGTACTTTGTTAAGTTATGTATTTTTCTAGTTGGCAGGGAGGACAGTAGTTTTGGGCAGTTATTTTCTTGTTTGTGGCAAGGTTGATCTAGTAGCAGGAAGCAGGAAGGCAGCAGCGAGGCATAGAGGAAACATAAATTAGCATCAGAACCAGGTACTTTGTTAAGTTATGTATTTATTTCTTTCTGCCATGAAATCAATATTTATTGATAAATCTGAGTTACTAAAGTTGCTGTCATGAAAATCAATATTATGCTAGGAAGTTGTTGTTTCAGTTTACTCAAATAAAATGTTTATGAAACTTAATTATGTTTAGAAGTATATGGTTGTTACATATGGTATCAGAGCGTCTTAGTTCGAAATCTGGGCCTAAGGGCCAAAACCCCGAGTGTTAACTCCAGCCACGCTTAAACTACAAACAAAACACGTTCAGTTTGACCCAATATGACTGATACAGTACCCGAAAATATACTCAGGTAGTATCCCTTCATTATCCAAGCAAATGATCTCATAGATGTATCACAAGAAACTACTTTAGGCAATATCCTGTAACTGGATTATGTATGGTTACTACAGTTTTAGTCTGAATATTCAATGGAACGCCTTTAAATTAAGTGGCGGTAAACCAGATAGTTTGAAGGATCACTTCCCACAAAATGGCTACCATTAAAGCAGCCCAATAAAGCTATTAAGCACGAAAAGAGAGTTGATAATTTAATTGTATTTGAGCAATACTTGTCAATGAAGTTTTGGGTAAGATAGACACCTGAAATCGATGAAAATGTTGAAGGGAAGCTTCTATTGAAGGCTTGAAACTGGTAAGGTTCAATGACTACACGAACCATACTAAATAAAATGCAAAAAAAAAAAGACAATTGTGGGACCTTGAAAAGGCCTATTTCACCTCGAACTTACCTAAATGGGGGAAACTGCCGATGCGCAGTCGGAAAAAGGAAATTTAGCAGACTTGTACCTCACAGGAATAGTGTGAACTATTTGCCTATATTAAGCCTCGATGATTGTAATAATGAACTATAGACCCATATAAATTTCAATCGTGCCAAGAGAGCAATTTTAACACTACGTAATGTTTTGTGCAATTAATCGATTTTCCCAAAGAAGAGTTGTCTGTTACACGGGAGAACGGATCTGCGCCATCAAATCTCGGGTGAAATCCCGTCAGCCATCAGATCTAGAAAAGTTGTGCGGGGTTTAAGCCCCAACGTGCATAGGAGGAGTCTCGGAAGAGTCATCGGGAAATCTGAGTCATCGGGGTTTTGTTAAGTCTGAGAATCAAGACCTTGTGGTTCTCCAAATCCCGAGAACGGATCCTAGCCGTTGATCTCGGCAGGACATGTGTCAGCGTTTTGGGGAGGCATCGGGATTTTACCATCGGAGATTTTAGGAGTGTAGAACCGTTTCACAATAAAATTGCGATTCACGATTTTCCAATAGGATCGGATCTATCCAAACATTAGTGACGCGTGTCGGAAGATCCCAAAGAGTCATGAAATCAGGGTTTCCGGAGACGTGAGACTTGTGCAGGTTGAAATCGTGATACGCGATTTCTCGATCAGATCTGGACCGTCCATTGTGCGTGACGCATGGCAGGAGATCCCGAAGTGTCGTGGATCGGGAAATCGGGGTTTCGAAGACAAAGAAACCGCGTCGCTGGAAATCACGATCGACGATATCCCGACAGTGACATAAGCGTGGTGGGACCACTAGAGTCAGAATGGAGGACAGGTGTCCGTCATCCGGGAAGAGTCGGGAAATCCATGGGAAAATCCCGACACAATCATAGCCGTCCATCTGTGGGACAAGTGGCAACCATCGAAAACCATCGGCGTTTGGCCCATCGGGAATTCGGGAATCTCAGGGACATGATGTTTAAGCACTTTGAATTCGCGATCTGCGAAACCCCGATGAGTGGGGGCCAGCTGTCATCACAACAGAGGAGGAGGACAGAGGCGTAGTGGAGGCCAGCTGTCAGCCAACCAGAGGATCGGGATATCGGGATTTTCGAGGGCAAGGAATACTCGCATAATGGAGTCGCGATTCGCGATATTCTAACGGGAGTTATGAACCATCCATCGGCAAGGACGTGTGGCATGAGATCCTAACGAGTCGGTGTTTGGGGGCATCGGAGTTTTCGAGGGTAAAGAAATTATGCATCAGGAAATCGCGATCGGCGATTTCTCGACACGGTCGGAGCCATTCGATTGGAGGGACGCGTGTCAGAGGATCTGAAGGAGTCGGGATTTGGAATTTCGAGGTTTTTGCATACATAGGAATCGTTGCATTAGAAGTCACGATTTCGTGATACCCGATAGAGCTCACACGTGCATCGCGGATCGGGAAATCGGGAATCCTAAGGACGCGCGCGCATCGACATCGAGAACACCGAAACGCCGAAATCCCGATAGGGTGATACAAGGCCACGGTCGCGGAGGCGGTCATATGGACCAAGCTCGTAGTAGAAGGGGCTAATGAAGAAAAGGGCCCATCGGGAAAGTTGAGCACAAAATCCCGATAGGAGGGTTTATGGTAACAGGATTGTGAGCGCGGTCGTATGGACCAAGGTATAGTCAGTAAGGGGCTAGCTCATAGAGACTGAGCCCATCGCAAATCGGGGTTTGGAGAGGTAAAGATTTCGCGACAGCAAAAGTCCAAAACCCCAATACAAAGTCGGGGATAAGTCATGGTAGGTGCAGAGGCCATGACAAGCACGTGGAACCCATGTGTGCCCGAATCCTTGGGCGCTCGTTTAGTTTTTTTTTTATTTATTTTTTAAAATTGTTAAAAATAATATAAAATAAATTAAATATTTAGTATAAATAATTTACATATAAATAAGGTTAAGTTAGTTAAATTAATGAAAAGATAAATGGGTTGAATTAGTGTAATATGATTTTAAATTAATCATTTTAATAAGAGTAAGGTTAATCTATCTTAAGGTTGATTAATGATGTTGAGGCTGAGACAAGCGGGAAGGAGATGGCATATGCACTAGAAAGGGACGAGTGAAGCACAAGGTTAACGTAGCTACAGGACAAGGGACCCAATAATCCTTCTCGCAAGGGTAAAGAAACCAAGCTTAGACGCTTAATCCTAACCCAAACCTAGACAATTCCCCTGATGGAGTAATGTCTGTTTACAGACAAGTAAAGAAAACTTATGCCTAACCCTGTTTCTAAGTTTAAGTAGCACCAATTTGAAACGTCCTGGAACTCACCCTGATAAATTTGGGGGTGATGTAGGTTAAGTCATACAAGATGGCCAAGACTCGAAGGGGTCGAGGCAGGGGAGCGTCGTCACGGGCACCACCAACACCACAAACACCACCAGCACCACCACTGCCATCGCCCAAACTAGCCCTCATACTGCGATCGTTGGAAGCCATTAATGAGACTTTAAAGGGGCTCCAACCAACAGGGATTGAAGTGGAACCCCCATCATCTAGAACGGGTAATCCAGAAGCATCAAGGAACTCAAGGGGAGAATTTCCACCTGAAGACATCACGTGAGAGTTGCAGAAGATCAAACTTCTGGAGTTTGCCGAAGGTCGCGCCAGTGAACGCGCGGAAGCATGGTTGGAAGGCATGACAAGGTGTTTTGCCTTAAGGGACTATGCGTCCAATTCAAAGGCCAAGATTGAAATTTTCCAGTTAAGAGACAACACCTTAAACTGGTGGGGCAAATTGGAAAGACAACTACACCTTACCCCAGACACAGTATCTTGGGAACTTTTCGAGGAGAGGTTCTGAAGGAAGTATCTACCAGCATACTACGAGGAACAACAAGTAGGGGCATTTCATGCCTTAGTACAAGGAAACAAGACTATAGAAGAATACGAGATCAGGTTTATGGAACTGGTCAAGTATGTTTCGTATATGGACAATGACCAGCGACACGCATAGCACTTTGTTTATGGATTGAACCCGAAGATAAGAGCTATGGTGCGGATGTGGAAACCGTCGTCAGTAGCGGAGGCGGTAGAAAGTGCGCGTTATGCGGAAGAACACATGAACTTAACAGGGGGTACAAGGTCGACATTTCCACATCGCCCTGGATTCGTAGCAAAGACCCCGAGGACATTCCCTAAGGGAGGGGGCTCAAGGCCACCACCTTATGGTAACAGGTTCGTGCCAAGGACAGTAGTTGCAGGGATTTCAATGGCAACTAGTGCAGCATCTTGTTCATCGCCAACGGTGCAGATAGGCCCACGACCATCTCGAAGAACAGCTAGTAGGGGTAGGGGTTCTAGGGGAAGGAACTCGTTTAGCAATCAGTCACATAACAGTGCACCGGTTCAATCTCATATTGCCTGTTGGAGATGCGAAGGACCCCATTACGAACGGGACTGCCCAGAGTTACAATCAGGGTTTGTGCATAGAGATGGAAAGGCACCAATGGGGAGGTCAAGTAGCAACCATCAGATTTACACAGCGGTTAATAACCGCCAGGCCGAACATCAATCCACCGTGGTGGAGTCATCAGGTACGCTAAATCATATTGGTGTTAAAATTTTGTTCGATTCTGGTGCGACAGATAGTTTCATTCCACCATCTGCATTAGAAAAGAGTGGGCTGGCAGCCTATGAGCATGATGACTTTAAGCAAGTCGAGATGGCTTCGGGGGAAAAAAAAGTTGTAGGACCTAGTGTCGATAATTGTATAGTAAACCTAGGAGTGTGCACTACCAGGTTGAAGGTATATGTCACTGCTCTTGGGGCATATGACTTAATCATTGGAATGGATTGGTTAGCAGCTCATCAAGCTTTGATAGATTGCTTCGCAAAGAAGGTGCTTTGTGTCAATGACGAAGGAAAACCGATAGAGATTCAGGGTGTACAGAGAAAAGTGTCATTACGCTTTATATCAACTATGAAGGTCAAGCGATGCTTGAGACAAGGGTGTCGACTTTATGTAGTGGAAGCAGTGAATGAAAGGAAGGGACCCTCATTGGGTCAGTACCTAGTATTGCCAGAATTTCAGGATGTTTTTCCAGACGAATTACCAGGATTACCTCCTGAGAGGGAGCTTGATTTTACCATTGAGCTAAAACCTGGTGCAGAACCAATATCCAAGACTCCGTATCGAATGACAGTGCCGGAAATTTGTGAATTGCAAATGCAGTTGAAGGAGTTACTATACTTAGGGCTAGTAAGGCCCAGTGTCTCACCTTGGGGCACACCGGTAATTTTTGTAAAGAAGAAGGATGGATCCTTACGACTCTATATAGACTACAGGGACTTGAACCGTGCTACAGTGAAGAATAAGTACCCAATGCCACAAATAGATGACTTCTTCGATCAGATGAAAGGAGCAGCGGTATTCTCAAAGATCGATTTGCAATCTGGGTATCATCAGTTAAGGATTAAGGAAGGTGATATCCCAAAAACTGCCTTTCAAACTCGGTTTGGACATTACGAGTTTGTTGTAGTACCTTTCGGATTGACTAATGCGCCAACAGTGTTCATGAGTCTCATGAACGGCGTATTCTGGAAGTCCTTAGATCGATTTGTACAAGTTTTTCTAGATGACATTCTCATCTATTCCAGGAATGAAAGAGAACATGAGGAACACTTGCGAATAGTGTTATCTTGCCTTAGAAAGAACAAATTGTATGGAAAACTGTCGAAGTGTTCCTTCTTCCAGAAAGAGATCCACTATTTAGGCCATATCATTTCAGGTGAAGGAATCTTGGTGGACCCAGAGAAGGTAAAGGCCATTCTAGAATGGCCAGTGTCGAAAAACGCACATGAGGTGAGAAGCTTCATGGGGCTAGCGGGTTATTACCGGAGATTTGTGGAAGGATTCTCAAAAATAGCGAAACCCATCACCACTTTGCAACGCAAGGGGGTCAAGTATGAATGGACAGAAGAATGTAATAGTGCATTCATTGATCTTAAGAGGTTACTAACTAGTGCGCCAATTCTACGAGTGCCAGATATGGAAAAGGACTTCATGGTCTGCACGGATGCCTCGAAACAAGGGTTGGGGGTCGTGCTAATGCAGGATGGAGGAGTGATAGCTTATGCGTCAAGAAAGTTGAAGAAGCACGAGGAGTTATACGTGACTCATGATTTAGAGTTGGTAGCTGTAATGCTAGATCTGAAACTTTGGAGACACTATCTTGTGGGGCAAAACTTTGAGCTCAAGACGGACCATCAAAGTTTAAAACATCTCTTCACTCAAAGAGATCTGAACGCCAGGCAAAGGCAATGGAGTGATTTTATGAGTGAGTATGATTTTGGTATTTCATATATAAAGGGAAAGGAAAATGTGGTCGCAGATGCCTTGAGTAGGAGACCACGTATCTTCTCCTTGGTGACCTTAAGGGTCAGCCTGAGGGAACATGTGTTGGCACAACTACTAGGAGACAGTTGGTATTTAAAGGTTACTTCAAACCTCCAGAGCGGGATTAGAACCAAAGTATGAAGGATATAATCTAGAAACAGACGGATTGTTAAGATATCGAGGAAGGATGTATATCCCGGAGAAAGGGGATATTAGAAGCATCATACTGAAGGAAGCCCATAGATCACTTTATTGTGCACATCCGGGTGTGAAGAAGATGTATGCAGAGATTAAGAAACTCTTCTTTTGGGTAGGCATGAAGCGCGATGTAGTTCATTTCTTCGCCAGATGCCTAGAGTGTCAACAAGTGAAGGCCGATCACCATCACCCGGCAAGCCTCCTACAACCACATGATGTTCCTATGTCCAAATGGGAAGTCATCTCTATGGATTTTGTTGTAGGTTTACCGCTCGCATCTCATAGACACAATTCCATTCTTGTGGTAGTGGATAAGCTAACCAAGAGTGCTCATTTCATTCTGGTTAGAGACACTTACGATATTACTGATGTGGCACGAGTATTCATAAGCGAGGTTATCCGTTTGCACGAGATACCTAAGAAGATCATTTCAGATAGGGACTCCAGATTCACCTCTAGGTTTTGGACAAGTTTACAGTCAGCGTTGGGGACTCAGTTGAACTTAAGCACAACTTATCATCCTGAAACAGATGGGAAAACTGAAAGATTAAATCAAGTCATGGAAGACATGCTTAGGATGTATGTGATGGATAATCAAACTTAATGGGAGAAATACCTACCTTTGGTAGAGTTTGCCTACAATAACAGTGATCATAGTTCCATCGAAATGCCACCATACGAAGCTTTGTATGGGAGGCCATGTAGAACGTCATTGAGTTGGGATAGAGTAGAAGACCGAGTAACAGTTGGGCCAGAATTGATTCAGGAAATGGAGGAACAGGTGATTCAGATCAGGCAGAGGCTAAAGGAAGCATAGGATAGGCAGAAAAGTTATGCGGATGCACACAGGACCGACCGAAATTATGAAGTGGGGGACCAAGTTTTCATTCGTATCAAGCCTAATAAGAGTACCATACGGTTCGGGAATGGGACAAAGTTGTCACCTCGGTTTATAGGGCCATTTAGGGTCCAAGAGAAAATTGGACCCGTTGCCTATCGTCTCGTACTACCACCCCACTTGCATAAAACTCATAATGTATTTCATGTATCTATTTTACGTCATTATGTTGTTGATGAATCACATAAACTAAATTGGAAAGAATTGCAGGTATCGGACGTGGGAACCCTCACGGTAGAACCGTTACGCATATTGTAGCGTAGAGTCCGACAGCTCAGAAACCGTCTGGTAGACCAAGTTAAGGTCCAATGGGACAAGTATAGTCCAGGATCTGCTACTTGGGAGGACGCCGCCGAGGAACTACGGCGAGACTATCCCTCACTATTTTGACCACTTCGAGAATAAGTTTCTCGAAGGTGGGGTGTATGTAACACCACCTTTTGACTTAGACAGCCAGGATCACCTGAGGCCTATACACTCTATTTCCTAGTCACAGTGAAGCTATTAAGTGATATGTTTAAACTTTAAACTTATGAAAAATAATGAATGTTTAAGTGTTATTGATGATGATGCATGTAATGCGATCTATTATGTGAATGAAAATTTTATGAATGTTTAAATGCTATTGATGATGATGTATATGATGCGACACATTGTGAGAAAGAGAAATTGTTGAATGTTTAAATACCATTAGAATGATGTTGGATACGATGAAATCTATTTTGGTAAATGATAATCTTGTGAATGTGTAAAGAGTATGAATTATGGGATATTGTGAAGTCTAATTCAAATTGGAAAACTTTGATGTTAATGTATTGGTACGGGGACACCAAATTGAAATGATGAAAGTATGCAATTATATGATGATAATGCATAGAAAAATATGAGTTTGTGTTGCAGACTAATCTGCAGGTTATGGGCTATGAAATAGCCAAGTGATAATGATGAGAATTATTGGTCAGTTGAGACTAATACTCATGAATATGGGTCATAGATTAATGACTTACACTACGCAGCTAATCCCAAAAATAATATCTGATGAAAGTGGATATCAGGACCACTAACTGGAAAACATTATCGTATGAATAATGTGTGTGAAATTATATTGATTTGGATGCATTGCTGTGATATGTGGACTAGTGCATGATTATGCTATGATTTTGGTGCTAACACTGCCCAAAACCAAATAAACGATGACAAAACCTCCAGCAACACAGTGCCCCTGTATGTTCCATTATAGGGTGTTGATCATGGTTCTGTTAGGAGGGGTGGAGGCATTTCCCACCGAGTATCCTCTATTATAGGGTGTTGACCCTGGTTCTGTTAGGAGGGGTGGAGTCATTTCCCACCGAGTATCCTCCATTATAGGGTGTTGACCATGGTTCTGTTAGGAGGGGTGGAGGCATTTCCCACCGTGTATCCTCAGAAACCTGAAGTCCTGGGAGGACAATGCTAGTTCATGCTCCCCAAGATGTGTGATGAGGACTGTCAGTTGCCTGCTAGGGAAGCTTGGTCGAGATAGCGACACTTCCACTTATGGGTTCTATTTGGAGTTAGGCCAATATAGTTGGCGCTCCAAGATAGTCTAGCAGAGGAAGGATAGGATGGGAGACGGGAGTAGGTTAGGAAGGAAGGATGAGTAGAATAGTTGAGACATATGGAGATCTGTCTTGTGGTGGAGAAATTTGTATATATGAATATTCATTATTATGTAACTAAACCACAGTTGTTTAAAATAAATTACTGAACTGGACAATTGCAATAAAAGGATTTCTCACACAAATAAGTGATTGTTGTTTTATATAAAAGACTAGCCTTGCTGACTGGATTGAATGCATACATAAATTATTAAAGAATGATAGTTTGATTATTAGTACATGCATGAGGGTTGCATGTACTAGCTACACATGCATTCCTTGTACATATACATTAGTATGTATGGACTTCTTGATTTACTTACTGATATTGTCAGTTACTTGCTATGAATGTATGAACCATGCCCTTTTTCCTTTGTATCATCAGATACCTTAACTTCGGGACGAAGTTTCTTGAAGAGTGGGTGTATGTAATGACCCTAATTGAATAAATGATTAAAGATTATTAAGTAAGATTTAATTAAAGGAATAATTGAGGATTAACTAAGTAATAATAATCTAACTGAAGATCACATTTAATGACCTATGACATAAATTTAAGAGATAAAAAAAAAAGAAATGATATAACAGGAATTGTGTATGCAGTAGAGGGTGGCGTATGCAGGGGGAGGAGCCCAGAAATCCCGAGATGATAAAAATATTAATGAAGGGACGAAGGACGGAGGACGGGGGTGGTTGTGAAGTAAATGCGTGAGTCGGCAGGGAGGAATAAGGGATGGGAAGAGGAGGATGTGCGCACCATTCGACCGGGGGGGGAATGGATGATGTGGATTGTAATTGCTGAGCCGACTGTATTGGGGAGAACGTTTGTGTTTTGCTGTGAGCAGCGATTTTCTGTGCACTGTTGTATTTTGTGGACTGTTGGCTTGCTGTAAGCAAGGAGTAGAGTTCCTGGTTGAGATTTTATCCGGGAGGCACTGAGTTGCTGGAGGTTTTGGGCACAGAGGGCCAGGATATCTGTAGATATCCTGGAGCTAGGTAGTTTTCCTAGTTGGCAGGGAGGACAATAGTTTTGGGAAGTTATTTTCCTGTTTGTGGCAGGGTTGATCTAGTAGCAGGAAGCAGGAAGGCAGTAGCGAGGCACAGAGGAAACATAAATTAACATCAGAACCAGGTACTTTGTTAAGTTATGTATTTTTCTAGTTGGTAGGGAGGACAATAGTTTTGGGCAGTTATTTTCCTGTTTGTGGCAGGGTTGATCTAGTAGCAGGAAGCAGGAAGGCAGCAGCGAGGCACAGAGGAAACATAAATTAGCATCAGAACCAGGTACTTTGTTAAGTTATGTATTTCTTTCTTTCTGCCATGAAATCAGTATTTATTGATAAATCTGAGTTACTAAAGTTGTTGTCATGAAAATCAATATTATGCTAGGAAGTTGTTGTTTCAGTTTACTCAAATAAAATGTTTATGAAACTTAATGATGTTTAGAAGTATATGGTTGTTACAAGAACTAGTTCAGCAGTCACAGGATGATCTCACGATCCTTATTTCGGAACAGGGACTCCACGCACAGGCTAGCTCAGCTTCCCCGAATAACAAAGATCCTTCCACTCAAATTCAACACAGGCTTCCCGTTCAGGGAATGCGCACATGGGTTTTCTCAGAGACAGACACAGACTCCACAACTCTGGACAGGGGTGTACACGGATTCTTCAGGACAAACACAGGCTTTATTTTCTGTATCAGAATTACACAAGGGTCCCTTACAGACTGGATTCCCTTGATCACCCTCCGGACAGTCGGATCGAATGGATGAGAGCCCCCCCTCACGGCTTACTTCGTCTGTTTTATTTGCATGCACCAGGGTTGACACTTGTCACCCTGGAAACTGCATGCGTTCCATCCGCACACCTTCCTCCCACCACTTGGGAAATCACGTGTCCTTCCAAAAGGACTTAGGATAAAAACATATAATGCTCATATCTTTTGGAATAATATTAAAATATTATTCCCAGGCTTAAGCCCCCCCAAAGCTTAGCCCCTAGGCTCAACACTTAGCCTCTTTCCCACCTTCCAGCCCCTAGTTCCTTGCCCACTCTGTGGACGCTGAGTCCCCCTTCACTCATTCATCGTGGTCGGTCTGCACCTAGCGGTGTTTATATTTTATTAAATATTCTGCATACATACAAGTACAACAATAGGCTCCTGGCCTTCAAACACTTAGGCTTCCTGGCCTAACAACCACATAAGCCTTCCAGCTTATAGGAACTCGTCTCACTAGCCTATAACACATATGTACAATTCGTTTCATACATTAGGTTTATAAAGGGCTCGGCCTTGGGGACATTACAATCCCCCTCCCTTATTTTTGCACTATCCTCAGTGCAACTTACACTGTCTCTACAAGCCTTTCAAAATTTGCAAAACGATGCGGGTACTCTACCCGCATAACTTCTTCATGCTCCCATGTCGCGTCCTCAGGACCGTACCAGGTCCACTGGAACTTTACAAGCTCTATAGCTTGATTCCGGAGTTGTTTTCTTTTCCTGTCCACTTGCAGGACACTTTCTGGTTCCACCTGAATCGCATTCCAATCGATTACATGATTAGCATCAGGTATATAGATTTCTTAAGTAATGAAATATGAGATACCTTAGGTACAGTCATTGGTGCATTAATGCAATCATTTATGCAATGTATATGTATGTATATACAAACAATATTCAATAACATTAAAACTGTATACAATATACACATCAAAAACAAAGAATTGTACTTATCTTTTGAGTGAGAAGACCTCCCACCCAGGCAATGGCTTCCCAAGATAGCCATGGTCCACAATCCTTATCCACATGGTCTAGGCGAAGGTACCAGACCTCAGCAACACTCCAACCATTCAAACCTCAGCAGTACTCCAACCAACGGTCTCTCATTCCCCACATGCATGTTCCACCCCAGGAGAATGCACCTTCTCTGTCACCTGGACAGTCCTTCGGCNCCCACCCAGGAGGAGAGCTATGTCTCCATCATGCAATGGCTTCCCAAGATAGCCATGGTCCACAATCCTTATCCACATGGTCTAGGCGAAGGTACCAGACCTCAGCAACACTCCAACCATTCAAACCTCAGCAGTACTCCAACCAACGGTCTCTCATTCCCCACATGCATGTTCCACCCTAGGAGAATGCACCTTCTCTGTCACCTGGACAGTCCTTCGGCTGCCAATCTCCCTTACCTTGGGTTGCAGGAACAGACCGGACCAGAAGTCTTAGAGCACCGTGGCTCCAGGAGTACCAAATGCCCTCAAAGGTTTCCAAGCAGCATCTTCCCGAGATACTCTTTGTAGCCAACA
>JASDQU010589748.1:31347-56510 GCA_032191745.1 Picea mariana
ATAGGCTTACTCTGGCCAGGATGCCAAGCGTAGACAAGCACTGCGTGCCACAACAAACACAGGCTTCCCAAGAATTGGTTCAGCAGTCACAGGATGACCTCACGGTCCTAATTTTGGAACAGGGACTCCACGCACAGGCTAGCTCAGCTTCCCCGAATAACAAAGATCCTTCCACTCAAATTCAGCACATGCTTCTTGTTCAGGGAATGCGCACACGGGTTTTCTCAGAGATAGACACAGACTCCACAACTATGGACAGGGGTGTACACGGATTCTTCAGGACAAACACAGGCTTTCTTTTCTGTATCAGAATTACACGAGGGTCCCTTACAGACTGGCTTCCCTTGATCACCCTCCGGACAGTCGGATCGAATGGATGAGAGCCCCCCCTCACAGCTTACTTCATCTGTTTTATTTGCATGCACCAGGGTTGACACTTGTCACTCTGGAAACTGCATGCGTTCCATCTGCACGCCTTCCTCCCACCACTTGGGAAATCACGTGTCCTTCCAAAAGGACTTAGGATAAAAACATATGATGCTCATATCTTTTGGAATAATATTAAAATATTATTCCCAGGCTTAAGCCCCCCCTAAGATTAGCCCCTAGGCTCAACACTTAGCCCCTTTCCCACCTTCCAGCCCCTAGTTCCTTGCCCACTCTATGGACGCTCAGTCCCCCTTCACTCATTCATCGTGGTCGGTCTGCACCTGGCGGTGTTTATATTTTATTAAATATTCTGCATACATACAAGTACAACAACAAGCTCCTAGCCTTCAAACACTTAGGCTTCCTGGCCTAACAACCACATAAGCCTTCCAGCTTATAGGAACTCGACTCACCAGCCTATAACACATATGTACAATTCATTTCATACATCAGGTTTATAAAGGGCTCGGCCTTGGGGACATTACAGAGACCAACACATGGTTGGATATGACAAGGTATGGTTATAGAAAGGTTATGTGCCACACAAATACCCAATCAACTTCCTACCTTTAAATAAGACTTGGACTGCAACCTTTTTTCTAACACTAATAAACACTACAAAATTGTATTCTTGGTGTAGTGTTCAGGTCAAAAAGGAAGGCATCCAAGTAAATGTGAAGACAATGGGAAGTGTGTGGAGATGTGTCAAGAAATTGGCTAGATTTCCAATTTATGGATGGTGATATGCATGACTTAGATAAAGCTCATTCTGAAAATCAATGCAAAGGTGCATTGAATAAATAGGCATTGAGAGTTGCACTCATGCCTAGTAAGTGGCAGAGTTGCACTCATACATGATGAGATAGTATACTTAAATGCAATTTGTTGAATGCATTTTGTATGTGCATGTATATATGTTTTTGCATGGAAATAATTATACTAATGGTTGAAATGTTGCTAAACCAAGAAGTTGAGAACATTTCAGGAACTATTAAACATTGCAACAGGAAACTTACAAGTGAGGTAGTCACAGGAATAGTGACTACAGAAAATTTCATGTTCAGAAAATTGAAGAAGTGAACTTACTATTGTTAATTATGAGCATGCATATGCATAGAATGATGAGTCATTCTATTTGGTTAAATTGTTTGGTAATTGTGATTGAATTTCTAGGTGCAGGCAATTCTAAGATCATTGCATAAGGTGATGTACATGTTGAATTATGATATACAGAAAATAGTGACAATTTGCTAGTTGTATGCAATATATAATCATTGAAGGAAAAATGGTATTTAGCATGGTGCTTGTTGAAAGCCATAAGGAAAATTACATCCTATTATTGCAACAACAATGAAAAATTACGAAATAGAATTTCATATTTTGGGAAAAGTCAAATTCGTTATGAAATAATTGGATTTCTAAAATGGAATTTTTTATAATGCTCTCTCATGATAACTGCATATGTATGATGCAGGTGAGATGATAATGATTAAAGTTAGAACTCCTGGAACCACGGTGCTCTGAGACTTCCTGTTTGGCCTGTGTTGGAGCCCTAGAAGGGAAGTTGAGCAGTCGATGAACTGTTGGACAATGAAGGTGCATACTACCTTGGGTTGTACAGGCATGTGGGGAAGACAAACCATTGGTTGGAGTGTTGTTGAGGTTTGGTACCTTGGCCTAGACTATGCAGATATTGATTGTGGGTCGTGGTTATCTTGGGAATCCATTTCCCTGATGGAGTCATAGCCATGCTCGGGAGTGGTACGTTTTTGAGAGTTTATCAACAGTGAGATCTAAGGCTGGTGGAATGTCATGGATCTACAACTAGTTGTTGCTTCAATGGAGTTTAATTGAAGCATGTAATAAGGAACAATGAGTTGATTTATTTCCTGAAGCATCTCTATGGAATAGAGAAATTGACTTCCAATTGCAGTGTGAGTATGAGAATTGGTGCTAGAAAGTAGAGCACCAGATGGGTAACAAGATTCCATTAGCTAAAGCTTGGATATTTTAAGAATTTGAATGGTACATGGTATATAATGCACTGAGGACAGTGCATAAATAAGGGGAGGGGATTGTAATATCCCTAGGTCGAACCCCAACTGTAAATGTAATAATGTACTTAAGCTAGTGAGTTGCTTTATATCTTGTTGACATGCATCTTCCATGGCGTAGTGTGTGCATGTACTGCGCAGTAAAATGATGGAATGGGCACATTCTAGGATACCGCTCGCAACAACTTAAGTGTGCACGCTATTGAGGCCAGGGAACCTTTATGTATATGTTATGTTTTATAGGCTGGTGAGCCAGTTATTATAAGCTAGGATGCTTATGTTTTGAATTAGGCCAGAGAGCCTAGATGCTAAAGGCCAGTGCACCTATATTTGTATACATATCATCATTAATATAAAATACATTGTTGTGTGCAGACCGACCATGATAAAAGAGATGGGGGACTAAACTCCAGTGGTTAGGGAAAGGGAGGGGCCTAGAAGTTAAGGAAAAGGGCTAAGCTAGGTAGCTTAAGCCAAAAATGAATATTATATTAATATTCTTAAATCATAAAGTATGGATAATTATTTTATCCTAAGTTCTAAAGTTGGGGACAAGTGGGCCAAAGCAACTCCCAACATGACAAGTGTCAAGTTGGGGACATGCATACATATTTTTGGGACTTAGTTCATTTTCATACTTCTCCATCATCTTTTCCATCATTTATTCCCATCATTTAGTCATCCAGTCAATCATCCATGAGCATGTACACACCCATTGAGCTATCCTTCGTATCTTCATGACTGTACCTGAACCTGTATCCATAGCCATACTTGTTTGTGTAGATGGTTAGCTGGGGAGATGGACTGAAGAAGTGGGTTTTTAGGCTCGTGGGATACTGAAGAAGTGGGTTGTCAGACCTGTGGGATATTGAAGAGGCGGGTTTTCAGGCCCGTGAGAAATTTCTCTCTGGGTGAGAGAATTGTTGGGAATTGATTTCCTGAAGGTGCCAAACTGCAGCTACAAGGCCCTGAGACTTCTTGTTTGGTTGTTGTTGAAGCCCTGGAAGGGAAGTGGGGCAGTCGAAGGATTGTTGAGTAGAGAAGGGGAACACTTCCTAGGGTGGGAAATGCATGTGGGGAATGAGAGATTGTAGGCTGTTAGTTTGAGTAGGCACCTGTGACGGAATCTTTCCTGTTTTTCATGAGCCATTAGCCTGGTTAGGAACCCTTTACCTGGGTGGAGTTTAGTCCCAGCTCGGGGGTGACTCACTGTTTAGAGTGATGAACAATGTGGTCTAAGGCTAGGAGGTCCATGGAAGGTCTGCACATAGTTGGTGATATTCTTACCAAGATAAGTGTCAACTGTGTGATAAATTTACATGCTGCATTATTATTTTCGTGTTTATTTTTATGGGTATTGTTGTATATGCTGCATGTATATGTTTACTGTTATTTCAGTGTGAATCCATGTATTTACAGATGTATTGGTATGCTTATGTTTTGTATATAATATTTCGCAAGAGTTCTGTGTGTATATATTTTAATTGCACGCAGTTCGAAAAATGTATGTGGCATAACTCAGTTAGATGTTGGGTATGTTACAGTATGTTCCACAAAGAGAATAAAAGAGTTCTTTGGTGTAGCGTGGCCCAGCCTAGGTGGTAGGGGACGTTACAAAATCATATCAGAGATAAGTAAAGCGTCTGAGTAGTGGCATTGCCCGACCTATTGTTGGTTGGGGATGTTACAATGTGTACTCTAGTTTCATATGATATTTTAAGGTTTTGGTTCATAACATTTGGTTTCAGAGAATATAATCCTAGGGTTTGGCTCCTTCAAACAAGTCATATTGTCGTATTCACTTGATATGTAAACCATTGTGGATATTCCACTTGAACAATTTGTCACAACACATCTTATTATATTATGAAATATTAGATTCTGCAATTTATTTCCTTAGATCCCATATTGATTATTATTATCTTATTGCTCTTATTTATGAAAATAATTGAATATGAAAATGAAATAATGAGTAAATATAACACCATCCACACAAATGAACATAAGACATATCGTGAGAAACCTAATACGGGAGGAAACCAAGCTAGAAGGTGAGTCATATGCTCTACCCTCTTTTCTTCGGTTATGAAAATGAAAATACGAAGAAAGGGGCACTCGCTATGGAGTTTCCTATGACTCTATGGCATGAATGGATATTGTAAAATATTTTTCCTGCCTCTGTTATTTTTTCAAAATACCACTCCTAGATGATATACTCAAATAGCCCTAGTATTTAACATAGCCCGATAGCCATCCAGGGTTAGTGTTTTTGCATCCTCAATCAACAATTAGTGATAAGGTTTTGGACCTTATAGAATCTTCTTGAAATTACACACATGAATAGCCCCACATGTGTGAGTAATGGGGGTTGACATGGCATCCACTCATACCATGGTGGTCAATAAGGTAGGTCAACTTGCAGGAGGTAGAACTTCAACATAAGATCTTTGATTAAGGTGATTTTTGCACCATTGGAAACGTCTCGATGTGTAGAATAGCGTCAAGGATCCAAGAGATATGCTTATAGGGTTTTGACCCCAAAAATTGTCATTTTATGCCTCAAATGTCTCTATAAGGTTCTAGACCCTAAATCTCTAAACTAGGTCCTGCCACTAAAATGGCCCCTACAAGCCAATTCCACCAATTTTTCCACTCATAAAGTACTGAGATAGATGAAAAAATATATAATGATCCATTTTGGATCTTACCTCCCCATTTAGGGAGGATTTTGTTCCCAAAATGTTTTTACTGAATGAGGTGAGGAGATTTTCCCTCTACCTTCTCCCTAGAGTATAATTTTTCCTTGTCTCGAAGTTGTCATTTCAACCCAATTTTCCAAAGGTCATGCTACCCTTGTCTAGTAGTTCTAGAATTATTTTGCAATACAATATATTCTACCAAATCTACTTGAGCTTCTCGTGCTAAGCCCTTTATGGTAGGTATAAGTTTCTCCTCAGATTCCAAACCCAACATGGAAGGCTCATAGAGTTTTAGATTCTCCACATTCACTACTAGGTAAATGTGCATATATGGGGGTAGACTGAGTCTGTATGAATTATCACCCACCTTCTCCAATACCATAAAAGGGCCATACCACAGAGCCTTGATATTCTTACCAAGACCCTGTAGTCTTTCCTTGTTCAACTGTAACCAAACTCTATCTCCCACTTTGAATGATTTTTCTATTATGTGTTGATCATGTCATGCATTGTACCTTTCATGTGACGTCTTTAGTGTCTCTATTACTTGCAAATGGATCTACCTAACCTTTTCAACAAACTTATCCACTTTCAATGCTTCTCCTGTGATGTCTTCCCTCACTCCTCCTTGTTTTCCATAAACAACATCAAAGGGTGAAGGAAACAAATACCCAAAGCAAGTTTCAAAAGGGGACTTACTAATAGAAGTATGGAATGCTGTGTTATAAAAGTGTTGAATGTAGATCATATTTTCATCCTAGGTCTTCTAATACTTCTGATTGTAACCCCTCAAAAGTTGAACAAAAGTCTTGTTGACTACTTTTGTCTGGCCAATAGTCCATGGATGGAATGTTGTATATCTCTTCAACTTTGTGTCCATCTTTTCCCAAAGTGTAGTCCAAAAGGAACTAAAAAATCTGGTATCCCTGTCTGAGATGATGCTCCATGGTATCCCAAAGTGCATCTAGACTTGCTCAAAGCAATTGGTTATTTTTTCTTATCCCTTGATGATCTTTTTACAAGGCATGATAATCCACATCATGCTAAACTTGTCAACTACCACAAACAAATAAACATGTCCCTTCCTGGTTGTTGGAAAACCACCCATAAAATCCATGGAAATGGTTTCCCAAGGTCAAGAAGGTACATGTAAGAGATAATATTGACCTTGCTTTCTATTGCTGGGCTTGATGGTACAACAAAGTATGCATCCATTAATATACCAAACTACATCTTCTTGAATTTTAGGCCAATACACATACCTTTGTAATTTGACAATTTTTTCCCAACACCAAAATGTTCTACAACCACGAAGGACAGTCGACGCGGCTGACACAATTATTGTGATTCTTGATCACTTCAAATTAGAACATCTAGTTGAATTGGTACTTGATCATAAACTCATAATTATTTTTTGTTTATTTTTATTTTTCTACATTGTCCATATCTTCTAAGTAAGTAGCTTTCATGCATGATTTTATTGTAAACAAAAATATTTCCATGATTTTATGATATAATGCCATTTTCTTTTTAATATTGCTAAAACAAAAATATTTCTTTTTCATATTCATAAAAATGGTATCTAAAGTTTTGAACTAGTTGACAACAATATCCAATGTTTTGAAGGGATGTGGCCATAAACTTGGTACTAAAAAAGATTCATTGATATTGAGTAATATATTCCTAAGTTACTAAGTTTGGTAATATTTCCAATACACTAATTTTCTTAACATTTTCACATGATCAATTTGACAAATTAATATTGATGTAATTGTCTTCATCTCATAAGTTAAAGATAACAATGACTGTTTTTTTTTAAAGTTTGCTTAAATTATAGCAAAGGATATTTGAGTAACACTGTGGGATAGCTTGAGTGGTTGATTTGGTTGAATTTGTTGCTTTCCTCACTCAATGTCCTTACTAGGTCAAATTTTGTAATTAGTGCGAACGAGTTTACACTAGGTACCATCTACAAAATGCAAGAAAGTGCCCAGGGGTTTCCATGTGAGATTTTCCTTAGAAAAAAAAGGACATTCAAGTAAGACACACTTTCCATTTCTTCCATTAAACTTCTTTTTCTTTATTACTTATTAGTCAAATGACCTTTTAAATTACAAATCCATTTCTTGAATTTTGCTCCCTTTTCAAGGAATCGAATGGTAGAATCACTGGGATTGGGTTCAAATCTCTTGGGAAGTTAGACAACAATTCTTGATCGATAAACTGCCATGGTTATTCCATTAGAACAATTCATCACAACATATCACAATATTTTGAAATATTTTATTATGCAGTTTATTACCTTAGATCTTAGATTTATAATAACTAGCTTAGTGTTCAAATTTATGGAAATCATTGAAATTGAAATAAAAAGAATAAGCAAATGAACACACCATCCACACAAGTGACACAATATATGACTTGAGATACCCAATACGAGAGAAACACAGTTAGAAGGTGAGGTCTATGCTCTTCTCTCTTTTTCTTAGTTATGAAATGCAAGTACAAAGACAATGGCACTCACTATGGAGTTTCCATGAACACTATGGCTTGAATGGCTGCTAAAAAATCTTCTACCTCCTTTGTTAAGCTTCAATATCTCTCTCCTAGATGCTCTACTCAACTATGGAACAATAACATTATCAAAGAATGGAACCCCTTGTCTTCCTAGTGACCCAATATTTAACATAGCTTCATAGTTGTCTAGGGTTAGGGTTAGGGTTTTTGCATACCTCAACCCTCCATAAGTGTTAGGGTTTTGAACCCTCTATAATCTTATTGAAATCCCACACATGACTAGCCCCATATGTGTGAGTAATGGGGGTTGACATGGCATCCACTCGGTACCATGGTGGTCAACAAGGTAGGTCAATTTGCAGGAGGTATAACTTTCACATACAAACTCTTGTTGAGGTGGTTTTTGCACCATTGCAAATCTTTTGATGTGCAAAACAACATCGAGGGGCCGATAGCTATGCTCACAAAATTTTCACCCCAAAAAGTGTCGTTTGATGCTTGAAATTGACTCTAGAAGGTTCAAGACCTCAAATCACCAAGCTGGGACTTTCCCCTAAAATGGGCCCTACAAGCCAATTCCTCCAATTTTTCCACCCAAAAAGTACCAAGATAGATGAAAAATTATATAATGATCCAGTCCAAATTAATTTTTGACTCATATGTTGACAATGATTCTTAACTCACATGTTTCCAATATATGCCTTCTATTAAACTAATACAATGACATGGAATTTGGATGATATGTGTAAATATGAAATAGAAAGTTGAAAAAAAATAAGATGGAACGAAAAACATGCAAAAATGGGCATTATCACCATTATTTTGTCATTAATCTCCTTAAGCTAAAACCCTAGGAAATGGTAAGAAGGTTAGATGAATCACTATTAATCTCACCCATTCATCTCTATCAATGATGAAGGTATAATATCTAAGTCACAATCAAAACCCTTCCTTTGGAAAATGTGATTAAAATATTGATTGGTGCAATGAAGACATAGATGTAATATATGCCTATCGATGTATTAATTAGACATACAAGCCTTTAATTTTCAAAATCTATTTTTTCCAACCTTATTTGTTTTCATTTTTTTTAATCCTTATATAAAAATATGGAAGGATCAATTTTCATCGAGAGTTGAAGAATGAAAATTTTATAGTAGTAGGTGAACCACTGTAACATACATAATCCCTTTTACAAGAAGACAACTATTTTCTCTTGAGTCTATTTAATGGTAGTCGTAGGATGATAAGTGAGATTTCAATGCCACTATTTCAGTATGCATTAATGCATTGCTTTGTAAATACTTGTTGTCGTCTTCGCAAGAGCATTTTATGGTTGCCCACCATTTTCTAATGATGAGGATTCATAGATCCATTTTAACCTCATATTGTTCAAGTGCTAAGAGGGATTAAATACCTCAAGGTGAATCCTCAAGTTTTTGCACACTAAAAAAATGATTGCACCTTCTCTCATTACTTGATAGATTTGGGGTTAACACAGATCTATATTACTATGTTTTAATTATTTATGTTTTTTTTTAATCGAGTTTTTTGAACCTTAAAGAATAGATAACTAATTTGTTCCACCATTTTAGTTGGTGCACACAACATAGGTGATACATTCCATATTAAGTTGTAAAATGCACTTCTTGATGCAATAAATTGAAATAATAACCATGATGACAATTTTAATGACAATAATTTTTCCTTGTAATTTGTGCCAACAATAGGGTAACTTTCACAACAATGTAAATCATGCTAGGTGAGAGAATTTTAAGAGGCATGAGAGAATCAATACGAAGTGAATACAAGGATATGTAGCAAGAGGGAATAGAGGTTTTAACAAAGATTTTATGTACACATAAGCAAAAGTTTTAAAAACATGTATTTTTTAATTGTTTATATAGTTGTATGGTTTTTAATTTTAATGTGAAATATGATATTTTTGTTTATGTAGTTGTATGTTTTTTACCTTTAATGTGAAATATGATATTTAAATAAGTTTGAAGATTTGTAAAAAAAGAATATTAATGATATGTTATTAATAATAAAACTTGTAATTATTATAGATATCATATACATAGCAACTATAAATTAAATATGATTTATAAAATATGGCATTAAGATCTCCATAATATTAATATTAAATTGAAGAAAGTTATTATCACATCATTTAAATTTTACATTTTTACAACTTTAATCAATTTATTTAAAAATTTCATTTATAAAATAATAATATTAATATTAAATTGAAGAAAGTTATAATCACATCATTTAACATTTACATTCTTACAACTTCAATCAATTTATTTAAAAATTTCATCTATAAAATAATTTTATGATTAACATTTTAATTAATTTTGTAAAATTATTTTTCAAATATATGTAAAAACTTTTGATTAATAATTTAATTTAATTTAATGATTTGATTGCTTAAAATCTAAGATATACATACTCTACCCTACCACTCCATCTTATTCCTGTTTCATTAAAAAAAAATCCATCACTATTTCATTTAAAAAAAAACACAAAAAACTTTAACAATCACTTTTAAGATAGTAGCAAAATCCATTACTATTCCATTTTAAAAAACACAAAAACTTTAACAATCACTTTTAAGATAGCAGCAAGCCGAAACCTCATCACCTGCGAGATGGCAATGCCAGTAATTTCTCTCGAGAATTGCCCATAAGTAGCTCACACGAATTCACAAATTCTCCTCAAAATTGGCCCCAAGGAGCTTCACCTAAACTCACTACTTCACGAAACATGATAGAGATAAATTAAAAAGGATAAGGTTATGCCACATGGCAATACAGTTATAGTTATCATGTAGACGAGAAATCTAAAGCGATATAGGAGTGGCCACTACATGAGATATAATTACAAAACATAATAAAATACTTAATCCAAAAATTCGTCGAGTCCAGAAGCTAGGAGACCCAGAGACCCAATAGCAAAACGGCAGGGAAGCAAAGAAAAATCGTCGATGGCGGAGGTTATGGGATCAATTCTCCCTCGTACCTCCTTCCTTTCACACAAGGCATTTAAAGGTACATGTTTCGTACAGAAGATTGCCCACTGAATATCTATGGCTCTACTAAAATAAATTGGTCTGCATAGCGCTGTGTTCAGTTAATATTCAGTTCAAATGTGCCAGCTGAATGATCTTATGCCGCATTTGCTGAAATTTGATATAATTGAATGCAGAAAATTGGTCTCAGGCATATATTAAATTGCTGCAAATCACGGGCATTGTCTGTATTTTGCAAACTATAATCTGTTAAAAGTTTCTGTGATGTAAAAATAATCGAACAAATAACTTACGTTCATAAGATTCTTATTTTTTTTAAACTGGCTTTGGTTGGTTGGTAAAGAGCGGATGTTACTATTTCCCACTCAAGGTCAAATCCCCGTATCCCCCTTAGACATGTTTGACCCCTCGTGGTCTGGCACACCCGCTTAAGTGGGCTGTTTATGACAATTGTGGGCTGGCGGAATAGATACCCACGAGTTGCAGCTGCTAAGCCAAAGTAGAGCTCCCATGACCATGAGACGTACTGCTTCATTGTAACAAATTCATTAATTGCGGTTGCCTAGCCAAAGTATAGTTTCCATGACCATGTGAGACGTAATTGCTTCATTGTAATGATTTTCATACTGGGAAACTTTTCCTGCTTACTTGTATTGACTGAAAGCATCCATCAGAAAAGAAAAATCTTATTTTAGATTGTTGGTTCAATGATGAGTTGGGGGCACTTGCTGTGAGAAGGCCCGGTTTTCGGATCTTATGGACATATCTTGCCTGCCAATCTGAATATGTTACTCTATTCTATCAACACCCAATCATGCCAGACATACTGGAAAAGAAGGTAGTTAAGTTGTTGCTATGGTTGACAGTTTGAAGAACTTTACTGCTATCTTAGTGGGCAGTCAAATGAAATGGGGCAAGTAATTTCTTTCTGAGCCCCTCAAGATTCACAATTGTAGGACTTTAACTCATCATTGCAGTAGGAGTCGCATTGTTTCATTTATTCAGGAAACTGCTATTGTGGCTAATGAGTGAGCCCTGTTATCGCAGGATTTGTACTTGTGCAAAGCCCAACACAAGTCCCCCAAATCTACCTAACTATGGAAAATCCTACCACTCCCACCTTAGTAAGAAATTCCCCTGTTTTATTGATGGAGGAGGTCCACCACAGGGGAGGCTTCTCCGGTGACCTCAAGGGATCAAAGTAGCAAGTATTGTAGCCAAGCCTACCGCCCCCTCTTTTGATCACCTAAAGAAAAGTCTAGGTCAATGAAATAGAAGGAGTATGCAGCTGTGTGAGTACCTGCCCGGAACAAGAACACTTTATAGCAGATATATGATTATTTCCAAGTCCAAACATGCAATAAATACTCCTTGAAGACACCAGACAATGAAATTGCTATGGCTGTTATGAATTTGCAGCAATGAACAGTAGTAAAACAGTAACAATTATTATCAATCAGAAATACAACAATCAATAATGTAAACTTAGCACACATCCACTAAAATAATACTCAATTGTTATATGCAATTTCTGAACATGTTAGGCCACCTTTCCAAGAGTGTATGCAGCAAATAAGAGTGTATTCAGATGGCTATAGCAAACTTTTTCAACAACAAGAAGTTCACTAGCAAATTAGTGAGTGTTAGTGTTAGCAAAGTTAGTAGAAAGCTTGAGAGAATTAAAAGAGAGTGTTTGTTGATCAATTTCACCACAAGAGAGATGTAAAATCAGTGCCTTTGAGAGCTATGGAGTCTTTATAACATCAAATGCAACAATACTTGAAGATTTAACAAGTAGAATCCAAGAGGTAGGGTTGAAACTCTAAGGTGCTAGTACATTAGGGCCTTAAGGTTTGAACCTTAAAAGAAGGATTTCTAGAGTGCAATCACTTTTAGGCTCTAGCAACATTTTCTCCCTTCTTGATGCTTCAACTAAATTAAAATCAAATGTCTAGGGCTAAAATCCTAAAGTGCTAGCACTTTAGGGTGTTAGGATGCCAACCTTAGCAGGGAGATTACACCAATTTTGAGCAAGAATAACCTTGTGAGAGGAGGAAACACTTATGCTCCTCTCTTAGGGTTTCACCAAGCAAGACGTTTAGCATGAAAAAGAGAAATTACCATGAAGCATTGATAGCACAAAGATAAAATTGCAGAAATTTCACTTATTTCACCAAGATAGCATGAGATAAAACCCTAATTGCAGAAATTCCATCCAAAAATCAGCAAAAACATCCACAAATTGATCCTCCAAGCAAGTTGCATAAGTAGAAGAGCTAGATAGCCCAAGAGAGGGCGAAAATTTTAGACTTGTTTCTCACAATGGTGAGTAATGAAAGATGATAAAATGAAATAAGATGGTCCTCTATTTATATGAGTCCATCTTAACCAATTTGTCCACATAAAATTGTCAACAACAAATTAGAAGAGGGCTGACCCCTTCATTTGCCTCCACAATATGCCAAAAATGAAAAATACATAAAGCAAAACCCTAAAAAGGGTGACAACATGCCCTAGAAGGGCGACGTATGGACAAAAAATGAGACGTCAAGCCTCAAAGAGGAGATCGTTGGGCCTCCAAAGGCCATGTGTCATGCTCTCATGTGGAAAGGTTCCATGCCATGTGTCTCATCTTGCCAAACCACCTCCAGAAACACCTCATCCATCAAACCATAGCCTCCAAGATGATGTCAAGGGATAAAGGGTGACGTCCTAAGCCTCCAAAGGCCACGTCCAAGTATAGAAGGTGTCGTCATGTGTGGTTCATCATCCTTCACCGGGAAAGGTCCTGCAAGGACAAACAAGTATGCCAAGTACGGCCTCCAAGGGTCCACAAGTCATATGAATCATGCCAAGTAAGCCACATTTAATAAAAAAACCACCCAAACAAGTGCATTAAATCCCCACTTTTCAAATTAAACAAATGCTCAAAGACGTTATAAAGTTTCCCAAATTTAGGTATGGGAGGGGTGTCATGGTGTCCTATTGGGTAGTCCAATCCCCAAGTCAAGGAACGTTTCTCAAGAAGACCCTATCTAGATCATATAATGAGTATGAGGTGGATTCGGGAAAGACTCTTGGGCATGGGGTTCTTGACATATCAAGGGCTCACATTGTCTCATTTATGGGTGCCTTTGTTGAGGGTGTTTTGCATCCCTTCTTTTGCAATACAACATTTTTCCAAGCCCTTTATATGCCTCTTTTTTTTTTAAATCCTAACATTGAGTGCCATGTGCAATGGAAATAAAGGAGCATCATGATGCCACTTGAAGTTAGAGCACATTGAGTGCTATGTGCATTGGAAATAAAAGAACATCGCAATGCACTCCCCATCAAACGAGACACCCTTTTTTGTTTATTTTTTCATTTTAAAGTGCTTTATTTTTTAAGAGAAGCGTTTCATGGTTCTCAAGACCTTAGGGTGAGCATCTAGAAGGATGTATTATGGCCTTTGATTTTACAGTGCTAGCTGCAACATCTCTGGGCCTTCAGCCCCTTCTTCCCATGAAATGAGGTACAAACTCTTCTTGGGGTCAATGAACCCGAAAACCCAAAAGATGAGGAAACAAAGGGGAATAAGTGTAGAGAATGGTAAGTATGAGTGAGGATGGTATGATGACCCTTCAAGGAAACCCTCCAGTAGCAACCCTTTTCCTGAGGGTGACCAACTTACTAGGATACCATGACAACCACCAAGGTGAAATTAGGAAAAAGATATAATTTCCAAGCAAACGTTCCATAATCAAGAAAGAACTCTTTGCAACATGCTCAAATGCTTCAAATATTAAAGTGACACTTACCATGAGACTGGACTTGTTACCTCATGAAGCAAGACTTGCTGTCTTCTGAGGCCAAACCGGTGTAGTGGATGTTGCTTTGCTGCCGATGATGATGGTGAAGCATGGTGAAGAAGAGGGGCTCTGTGGGCTGTGCTATCCATCTGGCTCTTGGCACTCCATGTCTTCTACTTGCGGGCCTTGAGACATCATCTCCTTAGTTACCCTTGGCTGGGGGGGGGTAAACAAGCCCAAAGTAATTGAATTTCCTGCATCCTTCCTACTTGATTCATAGATATGTACTGACAAATGCGGGTCTATGTTGTTATTGAAGCAAGCGGAACGGTTTTTTTTTAAATGCAGCATAGATTACATTAGAAATCCATATACATGCACATCAAGATTGACACATCCAAGAGCCAAAGAGCAGGTACACTAGACCCCCTTCCTACATGAGCAGAGAGCTAGCATATCTGCTCTAGCTTTGACTTGAAGAGTATCTATATTGTTCCTAAACATGTCATTCCTGGCTGAAATCTGAAGTGCCAAATCTGATCTAAATGTAGAAACTTCTCCCATGCTGAACAAATTATTTTCCTCTTGAAAAGTTGTGCAACAATGGCATTTTTACAAGAGAGAGATGCCTACCAATCTGATCACATCTGAAATATTCTTTCCAGCCTTCTGGATTTTCCACTCATCCCCAAACATGAGTTGCTTCCAATGAAGAGGAGAGATAAAGAGAATATTGTTCTCAACAGTAAATAAAAATCCAAAATGTTCTGGTGAGTGCAATTCCACATCACAAGCTTAATTGTTTCAGGTTTGTGGAAGAGAATACAACATCCATCTATAATTCTAGTATGATGTAGTTGATTTTCTACTACTAAACTCTAGTGAAGGAATAACCACCCTTGTACTCAATCTTAAAAGAAGAGAAAGCTTCTAGATGGCTTGACACCTCCTAATACACCTCAGTTCGGGATCTTGGCCATTCCACTTTTTGTTTAAGTAGTGTACCAATGAACCACTCGGACAAACCTTAGCATAAAGTTCCTTGGATTGATAGTCCATAAATGGCTTACCATCAGACCATTTCCAACACTTTCTAACAGGTCCACGAGTATCCACATTTAGCTTAAATAAACAATCATTCGGAATCATTTGACATATCGCAGTAAAAGCAGATTGGTCAATGGCCTGAAGTCTTTGAGACCAATTAAGAACTCTCCAGGGATAACCACTTTCATGCATCCTTGTTCCACAAATCACCCTATGTATGAAAACTATCCTTTGCCAACAAAAGAGGGAATTAACCTAAGCATTTCTCTTTTCACCAAAGAAGTTCAAATTGGCTATGCCGCCAAATAGTCTCAATGCAGTGATTTGGATAACAACTAACAGGCTTGTGTATCCTTGACTCTCAAGGACATATTGATGCAGGAGCATCGCTCCCAAGCCCAGCTACGCGCCAGTCAGCTCAGCATACGCGCGCATTCAATGGGAGGAGAGAGGTGCAACCCTCTCGTTTCAAATTTTGAATTTGAATTAAATATGTTAAATGCTTGTAAGGTCGTGGAGCCATAAAAGTCATGCATATGCACAAGCTGTAGTTAGGTTGCCTTTAATGGTTGTAAGGCTAGGATCGAGATCCGATTTGGACTAGACAACCCCTTCAATGTAATTCAATGTAATTGAATAGGGTAGGTGAGATGGAGGGAAGAGCTCAAAGAGCCCCATCATGTAAAAGATCTTGAATCTTATTTTTAAGTTGGTAGGGGAGTCGGAAAAGTAGAGTAGAGAGGAAGAGAAGCAGCCGAGACTCTATTACAGTCCGCGCTCAAAACACCTTGTAAGGAGGCATTTTATATTAATACAAACAGAGGCAGTTTTCCTGCATGTTGTTGTCCATGCGTTTATGTGTTCATGGATGAATGTCTTTATGGGTGCTTTTACATGCTATAGATGTATGCTGTAGGTGTGCGTTTGCAGGGGTTCTTTGATTTTAGGTTTGGGGTTCTTTGAGGCTTCATGCAAGGAGTGCATGACAGAGTACTGCGATCTTTGAAAGTCGGTGCAAGGAGTGCACTTCTGAATTCTGCGAATTCAAACAAGGACATGCCAGGAGGGTGCACCAGCTGAAGTCATCGGCTCAAAGAGGAAACCTCAAGGTTTCTGAATACCTTGGAGGAGAGACTGTATAGAGGAGGGCAAAGGACAGACCAGAATCACTGAGGGATTCCGTGGAAGCTCTGCCAGGAGGGCATTGAGCTTGTGCACAGAGTGCACAAGAGAACTCTTATTTGAGTTCTGAAAAGAAGATAGAATCGTTGAGGGATTTTGCAGAAGCTCTGCTAGGAGGGCATTGAGCCAGTGCCTAGAAACACAGAAGGAACTCTTGCTTGAGTTCAGAAGAAGAAGAAGTGTCCAGGAGAAAACCTTCTTAGGGTTACTGAACACCCTACAGGCTCAGCAAGGAGTGCTTGAGTAGGAAGTTGCCAAGAGGGCATTTCCATCCCTTCAGGAAGAGAAAGGGACAGAGACCATCGGGTCTGAGTAGTAGAAAGCTCAAGGAGGACTTTGTTTCAAGTCTCAAGCTCGGGAGGAAAAGTGCCTTTGTGCACAGAGCCATAGCTGCAAGGAGTGCAGAGGCTGAGGGAAACCTTTGAGGTTTCAGGGAGAAGAAAGCTCAGGAGGAGCAGTTCTTTTGCGCACAGAATAGTGGTCGAGGAGTATAGAAGTCAAGGAAAACCCTTTGGAGGGTTTGAGTTCGAAAAGCTCAAGAGGGTCAGCGTTTTCGAGAACGCGGACAAAAGCCAAGCATACAGGCTTCGCAGCTGAGACCAAGGCCGAGGCCTTTGAAACTTCAGAAGTCTTCCAAGTTCGGGAAGAAAGCACATGCTCGGGAGCGAGCATAGCTTCTATTGAATCAGGCAGAGGATGAGATTTGGACCGTCAAACCTATGTCTAGGCAAGCAGGAAGAGAGCGCGCGGGAGAAAAAGATCTGGGCCGTCAGATTAGGAGCTGTCGAATCACGGTAGATCACAGCCGTAGATTGCGCAAGGAGAGGAGGCTTCGGAAGTTCAGGTATCAGGGTTTTGGGAGGTAAGGAACCTCAAGGTTGTGGATTCTCGCGGTCAGCAAAATCCTGACAACATCATGACCGTCCAACGGGAGGACATGTGTCAAGCGATCAGGGCATCAGGAAATCCCCGAAAAGGAGGATTTTGGCATTCCGGGTACCGGGGATGCCAAGGGAAAGAATTCGGGATTCTTGACCCACAAAACCCCAAAAGGATCAGAGTCGTTGATCAAGATTGGATCGTAGCTGTTGATCTCTCAACGGAGGTGCTTCGGTAATTCGGATACCGGGAGCTCGAAGGGCAAGGGGTTTTGACAACCTCGCATCGTGAAGGCTCGAAACACGATAACCCGAAAGCGTTCGGGGGAACAGCTGTAGGTCACGGGGCAGGAGCCGAGGAAAAGGCCTAAGCAGGGAGCCGGTCACAGATTTCGGCCCTTCGAAATTCGGAATTTCGGAAGTTCCGAGGATGAGGAGTCAGCGCACTTTGTGTTGAAATTCCCGAAGTCGCGGGACGCGACATATATTTGGAGTCAGGCTGCGGTCATAGACTCAGCACTTCGGAGGACCAGGATTCGGGTTTCCGGAGATCTCGAAGACAGAGAGTCGGGCAACTTCACGTAGGGAAACCCGAAGTCGCAAAACGCGACACATCCTTTGGAGGAGAAAGCGGCCAAGGATTTCGGCATTTCGGGGATCAACATTTCGGGGATCAACATTTCGGCCATTCCGAAGATAGAGAGTCGGGACGCTTGGTGTCATAAGTCCCGAAGTCGCGAAAGCGACACGCCTTTGGAGTTAGGCTGTGGTCACGAGGAAGGTGGTCACATGGAACGGGGTTTGGTCAGGGGTTAACCACCATTAAGGCCATTTTGGTAGATCGACATTTCGGGTGTCGGGGAATCGAAGAGTCAAGGAAACTTGACATCAGGACTCGCAGAGTCCCGAAATCCGAAATTCCATTTCGGGAAAAGGTCGCGGTCGTGTCGGAGGCCGTGTGCAGGTAAAAAGTTGCACCTTGTGCATGTTCATGCAGGTGGAGGTTTCGGGTTAAGACCTGTGGATTGGGTTCGTTGGGTTCCAGTGAGAGCCAGAAAGAACCATTTTGGTTCTGCGGATCCAATAGGAAGAACGATCCTGTAGAGGATTCTGGCCCGAGGGTTGGGGTCTGCATCAAGTGGTATCAGAGCGGGATTTTGCCCGTACATTGGAGGCAACGACAGCTTACAGGAAAAGGGAAGACAGAGTGCTGAGACTCTGTGGTGATTGTTGCAGGTGTGCGCCAGTCAAAAGACAGTCAGGAGGACTGTAGAAGAAGGATGAAAACACTCAAGGTTGCAGAGTGACAACAAATTTGCCAAGAGGGCAGATAGAAGGCGATGATGGCTACTGAAGGCCATGGACGCGGTGGAAAGAAGAACCACCAGCAGCAAGGAAAAGACGCAATGGACAAAGAACTCGCCGAGATCAGAGCGAGGATGGAGAAGCTCGCATTTCAGATGCAGCAGGATGCTAAATCGCATTGGGTGTATGAATGGCCCATGAAGGCGAAAGCAAAATGGCCAATTCAGAAATTGGTGGCCAAAAGATAGCAAAGACTCTTGAAAATGTGGCTGAGGTCTGTGGAAAGCCTCAGTGATGAAGAGGGAGAATTGGTTCATGTATGTGAGCCAGAGGCTGGGAGAAATCTCAGTGATGATGAGGATGAACTGAGATCACTGGAAGATCTCAGAGACTGCCAAGTGAGCAGAGAGGAAATTTCCAATTGCCAAGTGGGCAATGAAATGAAATCACTGGTGGATGATCTCATTGACTGTCAGGAGGACAGCGAGGGAATTTCACATTGCCAAGAGGGCGATAGTATGAGATCGGCTAAAGATCTCATAAGTTGCCAGGTGGGCAGAGATGGAAATTCATATTGCCAAGAGGGCAATGAGATGGGATCCGAGGATCTCATAGATTGCCAGGTGGGCAGCAGAGAAATCCCATATTGCCAGGAGGGCAAGGGAGAGCAGATGAACTCTGAGGGGAGTTCGGATCAGCGAGGAGAGCTGATAAAGGAAGATCAGAAGGGCATTCTGATCATTGGAGGAATTCAGATATTCCTACCATTGAGCCTAGCTGAGGCCAGCGCATGTGTTGCAGAAGTAGCAATAGCAAAGGGACAACCAACTGTGACTATCATGGAAGAGGAGTTGGAGCAGATATCGGAGGCTGCCCAAGTAGAGGAAGGAAATGAGCATTCCGAGGAATGGCTCAAATTTTTCAGCCAGGAAGCTGAAAAGGAGGAGACTGCAGCATTGGAGCTTGCAGCAGAAGCAGAAGAAGAAGAGGAGGAAGCAAACAACATAGACTTTGTTGATTTGTGTGAAGAATTTGAAGCCTTGGAGAAGAGGGTGAAGGTGCAGAGCTTGCACATCCAACAAGTCAAGTTGGAGACAGGTGAAGGAGAATACTAGCCCAAGGAGCAACTGGAGGAAGCTGGAGACATGCCAGCAACAGGAATGGCAGCAACAGAACTATCACAGGGAGAAGCTAAGCAACAACTCAGTAATGAGATTCCAGAATGGGAGTCTGCAGCAGAGTGGCCATCTAGTGCCACAGTAGATGGAGAAGATGACATGGGAGATCATGATGATCTACTCGCGGATGAGGAAATGCAGCCGAGGAGACTGCATGAACAGAGCCAGCCATTGCAGCAACTAGATGAGGAGATCGAGCAGATCAGAACGTTGATGTTGCGATCAGCAGAAGAGGTCAGCAGAGAGAGGATGAACAACAAGGGACCTGCAAGAGCAGCAGGGCAACAATAGCAGAAGCAACAACAACAGAGAGATGGAGCAGATGGACAACTCCAAAGAGTTGTTTGGGATCCAGGAGGATTTCAACAACCATGCTGGGGAGCTCATGACTTTTTCGCAGCAGAGGAGTATGATGCAGGAGCATCGCTCCCAAGCCTAGCTACGCGCCAGACAGCTCAACATACGCATGCATTCAATGGGAGGAGAGAGGCAAAACCCTCTTGTTTCAAATTTTGAATTTGAATTAAATATGTTCAATGCTTGTAAGGCCGTGGAGCCATAAAATCCATGCATATGCGTAGGCTGTAGTTAGGTTGCCTTTAATGGTTGTAAGGCTGGGATCTAGATCCGATTCGGACTAGACAACCCCTTCAATGTAATTCAATGTAATTGAATTGGGTAGGTGAGATGGAGGGAAGAGCTCAAAGAGCCCCCTCATGTAAAAGATCTTGAATCTTATTTTTAAGTTGGTAGGGGAGTCAAAAAAGTAGAGTAGAGAGGAAGAGAAGGAGCCGAGACTCTGTTACAGTTCGCGCTTAGAACACCTTGTAAGGAGGCATTTTATATTAATACAAAAAGAGGCAATTTTCCTGCATGTTGTTGTCCATGCATTTATGTGTTCATGGATGAATGTCTTTATGGGTGTTTTGACATGCTGTAGATGTGCGTTTGCAGGGGTTCTTTGATTTCAGGTTTGGGATTCTTTGAGGCTTCATGCAAGGAGTGCATGACAAAGTACTACGGTCTCTGAAAGTCGGTGCAAGGAGTGCACTTCTGAATTCTACGTATTCAGACAAGGACGTGCCAGGAGGGCGCACCAGCTGAAGTCATCGACTCAAAGAGGAAACCTCAATGTTGTTGAATACCTTGGAGGAGAGATTGTGCAGAGGTGGGCACAGGACAGACCAGAATCACTGAGGGATTCCGTGGAAGCTCTGCCAGGAGGGCGTTGAGCAGGTGCACAGGAGAACTCTTGTTTGAGTTCAGAAAAGAAGATAGAATCGTTGAGGGATTCTGCAGAAGCTCTGCCAGGAGGGCATTGAGCCAGTGCCTGGAAGCACAGAAGGAACTCTTGCTTGAGTTCAGAAGAAGAAGAAGTGTCCTGGAGAAGACCTTCTTAGGGTTACTGAACACCTTGCAGGCTCAGCAAGGAGTGCTTGAGCAGGAAGTTGCCAAGAGGGCACTTCCATCCCTTCAGGAAGAGAAAGGGACAGAGACCATTGGGTCTGAGCAGCATAAATCTCAAGGAGGACTTTGTTTCAAGTCTCAAGCTCAGGAGGAAAAGTGCCTTTGTGCACAGAGCCATAGCTGCAAGGAGTGCAGAGTCTGAGGGAAACCTTTGAGGTTTCAGGGAGAAGAAAGCTCAGGAGGAGCAGTGCTTTTGCGCACAGAATAGTGGCCGAGGAGTACAAAAGTCAAGGAAAACCCTTTGGAGTGTTTGAGTTCGAGAAGCTCAGGAGAGTCAACATTTTCGAGAAAGCAGACAAAAGTCGAGCATACAAGCTTCGCAGCTGAGACAAAGGCCGAGGCCTTTGAAACTTAAGAAGTCTTCCAAGTTCGGGAAGAAAGCACATGCTCAGGAGCGAGCACAACTTCTGTTGAATCAGGCAGAGGACGTGATCTGGACCATCAAACCTATGTCCAGGCAAGTAGGAAGAGAGCGCGCGGGAGAAAAAGATCTGGGCCGTCAGATAAGAAGCCGTCGGATCATGGCAGATCATAGTCATAGATCGTGCAAGGAGAGGAGGCTTCGGAAGTTCGGGTATCGGGGTTTCAGGAGGTAAGGAACCTCGAGGTTGTGGATTCTCGCGGTCAGCGAAATCCTGACAGCATCGTGACCGTCCAACGGGAGGACATGTGTCAAGCGATCAGGGCATCAGGAAATCCCCGAAAAGGAGGATTTCGGCATTCCGGGTATCGGGGATGCCAAGGGCAAGAATTCGGGATTCTTGACCCACAAAACCCCGAAAGGATCAGAGCTGTTGATCAAGATTGGATCGTAGCCATTGATCTCTCAGCGGAGGTGCTTCGGTAATTCGGATACCGGGAGCTCGAAGGGCAAGGGGTTTTGGCAACCTCGCATCACGAAGGCCCGAAACGCGATAACCCGAAAGCGTTTGGGGGAACAACTGTAGGTCACGGGGCAGAAGCCAAGGACAAGACCTAAGCAGGGAGCTGGTCGCAGATTTTGCCCCTTCAGAATTCGAAATTTCGGAAGTTCTGAGGATGAGGAGTCAGCGCACTTTGTGTTGAAACTCCCGAAGTCACGGGACGTGACATATATTTGGAGTCGAGCTGCGGTCATAGACTCAGCACTTCGGAGGACCAGGATTCGGGTTTCCGGAGATCTCGAAGACAGAGAGTCGGGCAACTTCGCATAGGGAAACCCGAAGTCGCGAAACGCAACACATCCTTTGGAGGAGAAAGCGGCCAAGGATTTCGGCATTTCGAGGATCGACAATTCGACCATTTCGAAGATAGAGAGTCGGGACGCTTGGCGTCGAAAGTCCCGAAGTCACGAAAGCGACGCGCCTTTGAAGTTAGGCTGTGGTCATGAGGAAGGTGGTCACATGGAATGGGGTTTGTCCAGGGGCTAACCACCATTAAGGCCATTTCAGCAAATCGGCATTTCGGGTGTCGGGGAATCGAAGAGTCAAGGAAACTTGACATCAGGACTCGCAGAGTCCCGAAATCCAAAATTCCATTTCGGGAAAAGGTCCCGGTCATGTCAGAGGCTGTGTGCAGGTGAAACTTGCACCTTATGCATGTTTGCGCAGGTGGAGGTTTCAGGGTTAAGACCTGTGGATTGGGTTCGTTGGGTTCTAGTGAGACCCAGAAAGAACCATTTCGATTCTGTGGATCCGATAGGAAGAACGATCCTGTAGCGGATTCTGGCCTGAGGGTCGGGGTCTACGTCAAGTGGTATCAGAGCGGGATTTTTCTCGTACATTACAGGCAGCGACAACTTACAGGCAAAGGGAAGACAAAGTGCTGAGACTCTGTGGAGATTGTTGCAGGTGTGCAGTAGTCAAAAGACAGTCGAGAGGACTGTAGAAGAAGGCTGAAAACACTCAAGGTTGCAGAGTGACAACAGATTTGCCAATAGGTCAGATAGAAGACGATGATGGCTATTGAAGGCCATGGACGCGGTGGAAAGAAGAACCACCAGCAGTAGGGAAAAGATGCAATGGACAAAGAACTCGCCGAGATCAGAGCGAGGATGGAGAAGCTCGCATTTCAGATGCAACAGGATACTAAATCGCATTGGGTGTATGAATGGCCCATGAAGGCGAAAGCAAAATGGCCAATTCAGAAATTGGTGGCCAAAAGACAACGAAGACTGTTGAAAATGTGGTTTAATTGGTGGCCAAAAGACAACAAAGACTGTTGAAAATGTGGTTGAGGTCTGTGGAAAGCCTCAGTGATGATGAGGGAGAAGTGGTTCATGTATGTTAGCCAGAGGCTGGGAGAAATCTCAGTGATGCTGAGGATGAACTGAGATCACTGGAAGATCTCAGAGATTGCCAGGTGAGCAGAGAGGAAATTTCCAATTGCGAGGTGGGCAATGAAATGAAATCACTGGTGGATGATCTCATTGATTGTCAGGAGGACAGCGAGGGAATTTCACATTGCCAGGAGGGCGATAGTATGAGATCGGTTGAAGATCTCATAAGCTGCCAGGTGGGCAGAGATGGAAATTCATATTGCCAAGAGGGCAATGAGATGGGATCCGAGGATCTCATAAACTGCCAGGTGGGCAGCAGAGAAATCCCATATTGTCAGGAGGGCAAGGGAGAGCAGATGAACTCTGAGGGGCGTTCGGATCAACGAGGAGAGCTGATAAAAGAAGATCAGAAGGGCATTCTGATCATTGGTGGAATTCAAATATTCCTACCATTGAGCCTAGTTGAGGCCAGCGCATGTGTTGCAGAAGCAGCAACAGCAGAAGGACAGCCAGCTGTGATTGTCATGGAAGAGGAGTTGGAGCAGATATCAGAGGCTGCCCAAGTAGAGGAAGGAAATGAGCATTCAGAGGAATGGCTCAAATTTTTCAACCAGGAAGCTGAAAAGGAGGAGACTGATCTGAAAATGAAAGTATTTGTATTGCTGTGCAAAGTATTCATTCTCATTAATATGAAATGTGCAAAGTATTTTAGCTTCAAGATTTAATCTCTTTGTGTGAGAGAGAAGTATTTGTTCTCTGAATCAATATTTAAAATCTGTCTAACACAGCATAAAGAAATTCATCATAAACACACAGCATTTGTTGAGGCAGTTCACCCCTCCTGGGCTACATATGCCAGGTCCAAGGCTCCCAATGGGCATGTCCTTGCTCTATTAATGCTCAAAATGGTGTTACAATGATAAAAATGCCAATAAAAAGGCCAAACCTGTTGAAGGCACAAATCTGAGTATAGACAGAAACTGGAAATGACTCTGAAATCACAAAAAAACAGTGAAAGCTGCTCCACATAAACTCCTCTTCACCCAAGGCCCCAATGGCTCCTCAAGCTCCTCTGCCCTGAAAATGGCTGAACGACACCTCTGTTGGCTCTGCAACCTGCTCCATTGGCTCCAGAAGACTGAGAATACCCAAAATCGACCCAAAAAACGTGAAGAATGGTTACCTGTAGCTCCTGTTCTCTCCATAACAAACTTCCCTTCTCTTTTCCCAAAAAACTCCACTAATTTCGGGAAAGTGGGAGTTAGCTTTACTAAAATTAGCAAAAAGTTCAAAATTGGCGGAGTCCGCCCAAAAAATGCGCCAAC
>JASDQU010589748.1:56917-70714 GCA_032191745.1 Picea mariana
AATGAAATAAGAGATTTCTGACTGAGATAACTTTGTGATGCAGAGTCGGTTTTGCGTGCCGTTCGCGCCAGCAGGATCGTATCGACGAGACCTATCCAGGCGTTCCAACTTTAACCAAATCTGAGCAAGTTCAATTTTGAGCATTTTCTCCACTTAGGACATGATCTCCTGATCAGAGACTGCAGCATTGGAGCTTGCAGCAAAAGCAGAAGAAGAAGAGGAGGAAGCAAACAACATAGGCTTTACTGATCTGTGTGAAGAATTTGAAGCCCTGGAGAAGAGGGTGAAGGTGCAGAGCTTGCACATCCAACAAGTCAAGTTGGAGACAGGTGAAGGAGAATACTAGCCCAAGGAGCAGCTGGAGGAAGTTGGAGAATGCCAGCAACAGGAATGGCAGCAACAAAACTTTCACAGGGAGAAGTTGAGCAACAACTCAGTAATGAGATTGCAGAATGGGAGTCTGCAGCAGAGTGGCCAGCTAGTGCCACAGCAGATGGAGAAGATGACATGGGAGATCATGATGATCTACCCGTTGATGAGGAAATGCAGCCGACGAGACTGCATGAACAGAGCCAGCCATTGCAGCAACTAGACGAGGAGATCGAGCAGATCAGAAGGCTGATGTTGCGATCAACAGAAGAGGTCAGCAGAGAGAGGCTGAACAGCAAGGGACCTGCAAGGGCAGTAGGGCAATAACAACAGAGAGATGGAGTAGATGGATAGCTCTAAAGAGTTGTTTGGGATCCAGGAGGATTTCAATAGCCATGCTGGGGAGCTCATGACTTTTTCGCAGCAGAGGAGTCTGATGCAGGAGCATCGCTTCCAAGCCCAGCTACGCGCCAGCCAGCTCAACATACGCGCATTCAATGGGAGGAGAGAGGCGCAACCCTCTCGTTTCAAATTTTGAATTTGAATTAAATATGTTAAATGCTTGTAAGGCCGTGGAGCCATAAAAGCCATGCATATGCGCAGGCTGTAGTTAGGTTTCCTTTAATGGTTGTAAGGCTGGGATCTAGATCTGATTCGGACTAGACAATCCCTTCAATGTAATTCAATGTAATTGAATAGGGTAGGTGAAATGGAGGGAAGAGCTCAAAGAACCCCCTCATGTAAAAGATCTTGAATCTTATTTTTAAGTTGGTAGGGGAGTCGAAAAAGTAGAGTAGAGAGGAAGAGAAGGAGCCGAGACTCTGTTACAGTCCGCGCTCAGAACACCTTGTAAGGAGGCATTTTATATTAATACAAACAGAGGCAGTTTTCCTGCATGTTGTTGTCCATGCGTTTATGTGTTCATGGATGAATGTCTTTATGGGTGTTTTGACATGCTGTAGATGTGCGTTTGCAGGGGTTCTTTGATTTCAGGTTTGGGGTTCTTTGAGGCTTCATGCAAGGAGTGCATGACAGAGTACTGCAGTCTCTGAAAGTTGGTGCAAGGAGTGCATTTCTGAATTCTGTGGATTTAGACAAGGACGTGCCAGGAGGGCGCACCAGTTGAAGTCATCGGCTCAAAGAGGAAACCTCAAGGTTGTTGAATACCTTGGAGGAGAGACTGTGTAGAGGAGGGCATAGGATAGACCAGAATCACTGAGGGATTCTGTGGAAGATCTGCCAGGAGGGCATTGAGCAGGTGCATAGAGTGCACAAGAGAACTCTTGTTTGAGTTTAGAAAAGAAAACAGAATCGTTGAGGGATTCTGCAGAAGCTCTGCCAGGAGGGCATTGAGCCAGTGCCTAGAAGCACAGAAGGAACTCTTGCTTGAGTTCAGAAGAAGAAGAAGTGTCCAGGAGAAGACCTTCTCAGGGTTACTGAACACCCTGCAGGCTCGGCAAGGAGTGCTTGAGCAGGAAGTTGCCAAGAGGGCACTTCCATCCCTTTAGGAAGAGAAAGGGACAGAGACCATCGGGTCTGAGCAGCAGAAAGCTCAAGGAGGACTTTGTTTCAAGTCTCAAGCTCAGGAGGAAAAGTGCCTTTGTGCACAGAGCCATAGCTGCAAGGAGTGCAGAGGCTGAGGGAAACCTTTGAGGTTTCAGGGAGAAGAAAGCTCAGGAGGAGTAGTTCTTTTGCGCACAGAATAGTGGTCGAGGAGTACAGAAGTCAAGGAAAATCCTTTGGAGGGTTTGAGTTCGAGAAGCTCAGGAGGGTCAGTGTCTTCGAGAACACAGACAGAAGTCGAGCATACAGGCTTCGCAGCTGAGACCAAGGCTGAGGCCTTTGAAACTTTAGAAGTCTTCCAAGTTCGGGAAGAAAGCACATGCTCAGTAGCAAGCACAACTGTCGTTGAATCAGGTAGAGAACGAGATCTGGACCATCAAACCTATGTCCAGGTAGGTAGGAAGAGAGCGCGCGGGAGAAAAAGATCTGCGCCGTCAGATCAGGAGCCGCCGGATCACGATAAATCACAGTCGTAGATCGCGCAAGGAGAGGAGGCTTCGGAAGTTCGGGTATTGGGGTTTCAGGAGGTAAGGAACCTCAAGGTTGTGGATTCTCGCGGTCAGCGAAATCCCGACAGCATCGTGACCGTCCAACGCGAGGACACGTGTCAAGCGATCAGGGCATCAGGAAATCCCCGAAAAGGAGGATTTCGGCATTCCGGGTACCGAGGATGCCAAGGGCAAGAATTTGGGATTCTTGACCCACAAAACCCCGAAAGGATCAGAGTCGTTGATCAAGATCGGATCGTAGCCATTGATCTCTCAGCGGAGGTGCTTCGGTAATTCGGATATTGGGAGCTCGAAGCGCAAGGGGTTTTGGCAACCTCGCATCGTGAAGGCCCGAAACGCGATAACCCGAAAGCGTTCGGGGGAATAGCCATAGGTCACGGGGTAGGAGCCGAGGACAAGACCTAAGCAGGGAGTCGGTTGCAGATTTCGGCCCTTCGGAATTCGGAATTTCGGAAGTTCCGAGGACGAGGAGTTAGCGCACTTTGTGTTGAAACTCCCAAAGTCGCGGGACACGATATATATTTGGAGTCGGGCTACGGTCATAGACTCAGCACTTCGGAGGACCGGGATTCGGGTTTCCAGAGATCTTGAAGACAGAGAGTCGGGCAACTTCGCGTCGGGAAACCCGAAGTCGTGAAACGCGACACATCCTTTGGAGGAGAAAGCGGCCAAGGATTTCGGCATTTCGGGGATCGACATTTCGGCCATTCCGAAGACAGAGAGTTGGGACGCTTGGCGTCGGAAGTTCCGAAGTCGCGAAAGCGACACACCTTTGGAGTTAGGCTATGGTCACAAGGAAAGTGGTCACATGGAACGGGGTTTGGCCAGGGGATAACCACCATTAAGGCCATTTCGGTAGATCGGCATTTCAGGTGTCGGGGAATCAAAGAGTCAAGGAAAGTTGACATCAGGACTCGCAGAGTCCCGAAATCCGAAATTCCATTTTGGGAAAAGGTCGCGGTCGTGTCGGAGGCCGTGTGCAGGTGAAAACTTGCACTTTGTGCATGTTCGCGCAGGTGGAGGTTTCGGGGTTAAGACCTGTGGATCGGGTTCGTTGGGTTCCAGTGAGACCCAGAAAGAACCATTTCGGTTCTGCGGATCCGATAGGAAAAACGATCTTGTAGCAGATTCTAGCCCGAGGGTCGGGTCTGCGTCACATATGAACTTGGAAAATTAAAGTCTTTAGTTGCACAGACTATATCGTAGAGACCATAGGTGCTAGGAATGCCATTTACATGTGTATCATTTTGAATGAGATGCATCATGCTGCACATGTATCTCCCAGAGTCCATTACCACTCATGGTCTCGACTCCTGACAACTCATTTGGCCGTTGTGTAATATACACAAAGTATATCACTTACTTTATTATTACAACATGCATTAATACGGTATTAATTATTAATGGTCCAATAAAGACGACCATGAGGTATGACTATTAATGGCCCACATGGTATAAAACTTCATGTGTTTCTCATTGTAAAGCAATCAATAACATGACTATTAATGGATCCTACTATACCATGCAATCAATGTGATACGGTAATGATGGCCTTGGTATTTTATTGCTACCTGTTGGTTTGTTAGAAGGTTGTCCTCCACCCCCTTTCTTCCTCGGAATTACAGGCTATCAAATCACCAATGTATGTACACAATCTGATTTCCTTCCCACTGTTTCCCCTCACTGTAAATCGCGCGACTGTTTCCGGAAAACTTGAAAAACTGCCGAAATTAAAATGATGATAACTTTAGTTCCAAGACTCCGTTTTGGCTGATTGTTTTTTTGAAATTGGGTATTTTCCCAAGAGGAATTCAAATACCCAATTTTTTTTGGCAAATTCTGCTCAGAAAGTTTCAGATCTGAGCCTGAAGTGCGCCGCCCCCTTTTTTCTTCCAAACAAATTCTGCAATTTTTTTTTTTTTTGGCTAAGGAAAGTGCTCTGATGCAATCACAGGCTGAAAAGATCACCATCTCTGATACCACTGTAATATCCTTGACCCAAATTATTAATTCTTCCTATGTGAAAATGATATGAAACCCTCACAATAATTTGGTCAATGAGGAATATTATCAAACACATGGCAAGCACACACAAATAGAACAAAATAATATGGCATCTTATTATGAATGAGAAAAACAATACAAATATCTCTAGTGGCTGTAAAAACAGCTGCAAAACAAGACTAGGAATATAAACTATTGGCTACTAGGCAGCTACACAATCTGCTACAAAACACACAATGAAACCTGGTATGATGCCAACATAGAAACCGAGGCTCTCCAAGCCTCCCACTGCTTTGCTCCAGTGTACTTCAAGATTTTCAAAAAATAACAGAAGACAAAGACTCCAAATGAACTCTCCTTTGTCTAGCTAGGGTGGGTATTGCACCACCGAAACTAAACCTACACTGGAAGGGTTTTGCCCAAAACCCCGACGAAAATGATGGCTACAAGAGCATTCAAATAAGATATCAAATCATAATGCTCAAAGAGGTAGGCTTTCCTTCTATTTATTCTTCTTCTCTGATTCTTCTAGATCTTCCTTCTTGACCAAATCAAACCCTCACTCGATTAAAATATAATTATTTATTTTATTTAATATCTCTTTAGGGTTTGATACTTTGACTCCCCTTTTTCTTTGTTGACTATAGCCTATGGGAGTCATGTAGGCTAATGAGTCATCAATTGGAGGAGGACATTATAGGCCTCCCTTTCTGAAATTGCTTGTCCTCAAACAATTTTAGATCAGGGTGTTGTAAAATCTGTTCACCTTCCCATGTAGCATCTTCTGCAGGAAACCCCTTCCATATGACCAAGTACTCTCAAATAACTCTTCTTCTCAGTAGGTTAGGCCCGTCATGATGTATTCTAGGCCTCCAAAGGCACGTCTCTGTCATTCGACATGCGGGCCCTAGGCATCCATCCTGTGGGCTTCCTGCCCCATGGAAGCCCAAGCTAGGCTTGTTCACCCAAAATTGGCCACCAAACAAGGTTCTGCAAAACAAAAGGGTACGCCCTCCAAAGATCTCAAATCAAAGATCTCAAGTGTAAACCACATCTAATAAGAAAGGCACCTAAACATGAGCATCAAAACTACCTCATCAAATTAAACAAATGCTCAAAAACCCTATACAATTGACCAAGTTTAAGTATGGGAGGGGTGTCATAAAGGTCCTATTGGGTAGACCAAAACCCTCAAGTAGGGGATGCTCCCAAGGATGGCCTTTCAAGGTTATGTAGTGGATGATGAGGTGGAAGGGGTTTAGACTTCATAGGTTGATGAGTTTCATGACATACGAGGGCTCGTATTATCTCATTTATGGGTGCCTTTGTAGAGGGTGTGTGGCACCTTCATTTGCGATGCACTTTTTCCAAGCCCATCTTCTTTCCATTCTTTATGTCTTTCATGTTTTAAGGAACAAGTTGAAGGCCACTGTCCTGGTGTGGTATCCAGATAATGACAATGTCATTCACGAATACCTCGCGGAAATGAGAAGGTTGTCTTGTGAAGGGACCCCCTTTATCTCAGTTGTGTAACTGAGAGCCACTACCCTGGCTTGGTGACCAGATGATGGTAATGTCATACCACTAAATACCCATGATCATGATAGGCCGACTCGTGATGAGACCTCCCATCCTCCAGCTAACCCCCTAAGCATTCACTATCATTTATTTCTTGTGGGTCCCCCATTTCTTATAGAGAAGCGTTTCATTGCTTTCTCGGGGATCCCTGGGCGAAGCATCTGGAAGGTCTATATCGAGGCTTTTATCTTTTTAGCCAACACTTCCCTCTGGGCCTTTTGCCCCTTCTTCCCATGAAATGAGGTACATGCCCTTCTTGGGTCACTAAAGTCAAAGGGTCTAGAAGAGGGCAATATGATGGGAATGTAATGAGCGGAAAGTGGCAAGTATGGTTAGGAATGGTATGATAACCCCTTAAGGGACCCCTAGTCGCAAACCTTCCCCAAAGGTTGGCCACTTACTAGGAAATTTATGACACTCACCAAGGTGACACAGGGTCAAAAACATAATGTCCAAGCAGGCATTCTATAATCAAAAATAGCTTAAATACAACATGTTTAAATGCCTTAAATATTAGGGTGATTACCTGCCACAATACGTGACTTGTACCGCATGGAGCAAGACCCATATGCCTTCCAGAAGCTAGCCGGTGTGGTGGATGCGTTGACAATGGATCCAAAATGTGGTGATAGAGAAGGCTTCTGTATGTGCAAGTGGGCATTGCTAGTCATGTGGTCTCTCGGCACTCCATATCTGCAACCTGAGGGCCTCGATTCATCATCTCCTTAGTCATCCCACAAAATGGGGATAACATGGACCATGACCCATTACCGAAGTTCAACACACTATGAGAGGATCCAGGATGGAAAGTGTTAAGTATGGTGGGGAGCAGAATGTTACCCTTGTGAGGGCCCCCTAGTAGTACCCCTTTTCCCTGGGTGGTGACAACACGAGACTAGGGCATAGACACTAACCACCAAGGTGAAACAAGGCAACTGACACAATTTCCCAAGTCAGTGATCCATTATCCAGCTTCAAACAAAGATCCTCATCCACATTCCCAACAAATTAAGCACAACACTTTGGATGAAAGAAGGACTAACGTACCTCATGGTGACACTGGCTTACCATCTCCCATACAGTGGGTTGCTTGGATGTGATGAGCCTTGGTGGACTTGTCGCTGTAAAGGTAAATGAGGGGGGCTGTTGGGATGCCATTTGTGGACAATGCTGATCATCATCATGGTCGGGATCATTGTCTCCATTGCGGGCCATGAGACATGATCTCCTCTTGTTACCCCTAGGCATGGGGGGGTAACATGCCCTTTCACGCGGTTGTGTTGGGATCAGGTTCAGTTGCAGTTGGAAAGTATTCTTCAAGGACATTTGGATTGGTAGGAAGAATTGTTGGGAGATTCCAAACCTGTGATCCAGGATTCTCTGGCTGGTATTTGGCACTGCATAAGAGTTTTAGCATTGTTTGTTCTCTGGAAACTCCACTGCAAAAATGTGTTTGAAAATGAGGTTATTTTTTCGGTTGTTTTCCGTCAATTATGGAAAGAGGAGGTATGTATGCAGCTGCTGGCCAAAGGGTCATTTCTGATTAAGGATGCCAAACTGTCAGACTATGCCACTTATTCTGATTTCATAGTTGTTTTAGTGGTTTCAAGGAAGAGGATGTAAATTTCATTGTATATAACCTTTCGGTTTTTTATCATTCTGTTGATGTCAATATTTTTCAATATATACATGAAGTATCTTTTACAAAACAATCTATATATATATATATATATATATATAAAGTTTGATTTTACGATTACATACAGAATTTAAACTAAAAAACTAATAATAACTATTGTATTACTGATTCTAATTTATTCATGAATGTGAATCTGCTCTTCAAACATTCAGCTGATGAGCATAAGTTTGGCTTCTACCATCTAACATAACCTCTGTATTTTGATAGTAGATTGTGGATTGTTTTATGTTCTCAAGGAATGCCAGAAGTAAAGACATTACAAAAGTTATAATGGATACTGGCATTTAGCTTCTTGTGTGGCATTGACTTTCTTGCACTATATCAATGTTTGAATGGTGATTTTATTGTAATTTGCTTATTATGGGGGCAAAAATCAGGTTTCTTACGGAATTCCACTAGTATAGTGTTCTTTTGAGTGTATGCATCTACTTATTTTCATCGTCCTGTGGTTAAGTGCACACATTTTTCTACTGATATTTTTTCATATATGGAAGCGGGTATCCCATGTTACTAATTATTTGCATTTAAATGGGTTTGGTTTTTCATTTAGGCAAAGCAGCAACACCATACAGAGTGCCTTATACAAGATCAATGCCCCAGATTACCATGCAAGCAGAGAGAACTGTCAGCTTCTCATCCGAACTTAGCACCGATCTTCCTCTTTATGAGCCTTCTGAGGTACCCTTAGATCACTATTTGCTAAGGAATAGCTTCTAAGCTTGAATGTTATTGTTCTCCTGCTTAACATTGTGCATTTCATCAGCAGGTTCCCTTTGAGCAATATTTAAGTGACAGGGAAAGAATATTTCAAGCAATATTCCCAGACAAAAGGAGGAGCGAGAAACTAAATGATGTAAGGGATTTCTGATCTAGAGTCAGTTTGATATTCCATAGCTAAAATGTCTTTGCAGTGCTATAATGTTTTTTTTCGTACTTTTAGAACAAAATTTTGAAGATTGAACTTTGGCTTCTTGAGAAGCTACAAAGTAGAGAATTTGTTTGGATAAAGTCACCTTAGGAAACTCCTCGTTCTACCTGCACTGTTCTTACTATTTTTCAATTAAACTACTTGTACTTTTGCTTTTTGTGAGCCCATCCTTGGGTCTTTGCACTTTTTTGAGGTAAGTTGACAACTATCCACTTGGCTGCATCCTGTGGGTACCCGTAATTAATTTCAACATTTAAAAATTATACTGTTTTAGAATCTACACGCCTTGCTAATCCTGCCCATTACTGAATCAAATGAAGATATGTTCCAAGTTGAGGTTCTCCTGATCGCAGATATTTCTCATTGCTTCAATTGGTCTGAGGACATCTGTTGAATTGCAGGAAGAATGGCGAATTCATATGTTGCCTATTGAGTTCCTTTTCTTGACTGCATTTCCAGTCATTGATATGAGTATTATAGTGAAAGCACCGGGGCAAGGATATCCCCCGGGTATTTCAAAAAATGTAAAAAAAGTGCTAACCTTGGAAGCTGTAAGTATCACATGTGGATTTTTCCGTTCTCAATTGTGAACATAATTGTTTGAGATTGTCAGAAATATAGTTTATCCTTGCTTTTGGGCCGTGGCAGCTTTGCTTATACATCATATAAACCCTTTCTCAGACAAGATGGGAGCTTCGAGGCTTAGACTATGTTTTGCAGCCATCAGACTTTGTACTCGGAGTTCGTGGAGCTCTTTACTCAGAAAATAATGGGGTTAGGTCAAGACTAAAGGGATTGATGGAGATGACTGTTAGCTTTGTATTACCTCCAGCACTTGCTGTTATTCCTGAAGACATTCTCAAAAGCATTGGACACGCGGTGTGTACAAGTTTAAACAATATTTTTTTTGGACAGTTTCTGTTGGAAACAATCTTAATATTTGAACAACTTATATTTTGTAGGTTCTGATTCAACTGTTGGAGAACATGAAGGGGAGAGTCAATAGAAAACTTCTTGCCGATTACAGAGATTATTCAAAAGAACAGAAAATTGCCAGTCAGAGCTGGAGAGAGGGTCAAGCTATAAAGCCAGCACTCTAAGACACGTAGGCATTTTCTCACATTACGATCGTTGATGAGAAAGAGACCACATTGGCTTTTGATCCGCTGCAACACTACATTATCCATATGGATTTGTTTAGCATGTTATCTTAAGCTCTACATGCATCAGAAGATAATAAGTGAAGAAGTTTCATGTATCTTATTTATTCCTGGCTAAAATGGGAGCCTCATACTGTTCTGGGGATTATGATCCTCCGCCAAATTGTATCCCTTCACGATGGTTGACGATGACTACAGTAGCTCCTCTTCTGCTTCTGGTGCAGAGTAACGTTTCTCTTCTTGCATGGAGCAGTACTTTTCTATTTCTCCCATAGGGTTTACATCTTGTATTTACCCTTTGTACTTAGTCTTTATTTGTACTTATCTTTGTTCAGTGATCTGACACTTTATCATTATGACTTGTACTTTCTAGTCTTATTGATCCATTTTGGTAATTTTTGGAGATTAATATAATTTTTTTCCTTCTTTCTTTCTTCAAAAGATTCCCAAGTAATGAAAGTGTGTTAGTGAGGGTGCGGTATGGGTACAGGTACAGATGTGCCCATTTTGAAATTGAGGTGTGGGTATATATAGTTACATCTATTTAGGCCGTAATCTAAATATTCTATGAAATGATTTTTTTTCGGTGATATTTTTAAGGGATCTTTTCCCAAAATCTTGTTAGATTTGTAGATTTGAGTGATTATTTTTATATAATCTGAGTGTCTCAGGGGTTTTTCAGCATACTGAATTCATTGCTGTATTCAGAAATGAATTTTAAACAATAAAAAATAGTGATTTCGTGCAGATTAATTTCACCGGATTCCAATGAAAAAACCATTTCATAGAACAATTAGACAACGCCTATATCTAGTAGCTAGGGTGCATAGGTGTGGGTGTCGGTGCTGATATCCCAGAGGATGTATCGGGTGGTTAGTATTAATCTTACATTACATATGAAATAGCAGCAGCACGAAATCAGGCAATGTGGAGATAATGTTTTCACTGGATCTGTTATGTAAATGTAATTTGGTTTGGTAGTCAAAGTAGAGGATTGTCTAAACAATTTTTTGTGCAGGCTATAGTGGAGTAAAAACAGTGTGCCTGGTTTCTTTGTCATGCTGGTTTTTCTCGAGGGCATGTATTATAGGCAGGCAGACTGGAAATCTCATGTTTCAGCGTCTTCAAGGTTATTTTTTTTTTTAATGCAAACTGAGTTTCATCCTCAATGGACCGTGCATTATCAGTGGTTAATATACGGTCTTCATTGTCATGGAGACCATGGAGACCATGTTGGTTCAGTCAAGTTCAATGAAATCTTGCATTGTAAGTTAGGTTGAGATGTTGCTAAAATCTTAAAAAAGTCTTATATTTACAAGCTACTTGTTCTCATGCTTGAGTTCATCCTCTGAGGAAAAAAGGACCAAATCAAAATAAAAAAAATTGAAATTTTCTGGATAAAACGATGATCAGAGTGAGGTAAATCAGCAATTGCAAGTGTAGATTGAGGAATCCGATCCTGCATTGAAGAATATAGTATAAGACACAGATATCGGGCTTTCTCCTTGAGGGAGGTACTTCTACCTGAAGCTTCTCTAGGTGGAACAAAGAGACTTCATGAAATTGATATCTCTGATTCATATAGAGAATTGGTTCCCTCTATGAATTCTGGTGCCTTTGACTGATAGTTAGTTACTGTGGCTCCTCCTTTAGAAAAGTCACAAGAGGTTAAAAAGAAGAAGGGAAAACAGATAGAGGATTATTTTAAAGGGCCAGAAATTACATGTACATTAATTGTGTAATTTTCCTATTATAAGTGCTCTATGCACCTTGCTTTTTTTGTATTGTGCTTTGAGCACTTGAAGAATGCGATTTCTTTTTATAATGGAATAGAAATTACGATTTCTTTTTGCTAAGAAATAAATAAATAACAAATTTTGAAGAAAACAATTATGTTGAAATATCATTTTGAGGATTCACTATATAGAGTATTTAATACTAAAGTCATTTACTATGAACCTTCTCCCTTGAGCCTTTTTCACTAATGACCAATCTCTTATGAGCTTGAATGGTTGTATTATTCATTTTACTAGATTCAATCCCACTTTTACACAACTATTGCTCTCAGGAGAATTTGGTCAATACTGAATGATGCTCATGGAAAATAGGTCATAGTGAATGACTTCGAATATTAAACACTGAAACAAGGAATATTGAAAAAGGACATTTCAATATTGCATTGCAGAAACCCCCGCATTGTTATGTCATTCAATACTTCACGCTTGTGATAGTGAATGATGTACTCCACTCAATCTTGAAAAGGATATTTCATAGTGTTGCACCAAGGAAGCTCCCCACATATCAATAATGCTATTAAAAACTTCACTTGCTGAGTTGTGGTCTAGTGGTAAACATGTGCGAGTTTACATTCCCAACAAAAATAAGGAGTTCTTAGAGTGACATGCCTAGAGCGCAATTCCATTATCTCCAACTTGATTCGGTAGATATAGATTTCGATAGTAGATTGGAGGGGAATAAGTCTCTAACTCTGGCCAAAATATTAGGGGCATTACAGTGTTAAAAAAAAAGAAAGACAAACACTTCAATCTAATTTGACCTCTACTTCAAGACATTTCCAAAAAGTGGGATACATTGTGTTGTATTTACTTTACTATTAATCATATGTAAGCGATGGTTGTGTTTGGGACATTGTTGTCTATTCTAATACAAGGCTTAATGACCATAAATGGGTTCATAAAGATTATGACTTATAATGCTAGGGGAAAATAATAAATAAAATCAAAGAAATGGTTTCATTGCTATGATAATCTTTCACATTTAAGATATATATCATGGTTTTTTTGGGATCTTCCCCTCGATTTGAGGATGGTACTTAATATAAAGTGGGAGGCATAGATTGAGTGTGTCTAATCTTATGGGAATTGAATTAGGGACTTGCACATTGTGTTAGATTATCAACAATGTCTTGGCAATAGTGGTACCAACCGATTGAGTGAACCCTTGGGGCTATTAATTGTTTGGAAACATCTCGTTTCACCCTCAAGCACTTAGCAAGAGTGAGATTGTTAGTACCTTGCTAGCCCCAATTGGCCCACAAGGGGAAAACATTTTACAAGCAAGATTTGAACCTAGGTGGGGAGGATAACAATTTCTCCTCTTAACCACCCAAGCTAGACCCCATGTACAAAATGTTTGGAACACTTCGTTTGACTCTCAAGCACTTAAGCAAGAGCGATATTGTTGGTACCTTTCCAACCCCATATAAATTGAGGGGTATGCCCCTTACGTGAATTTTGTAAGGTGTTCTCAAATGGGCTTAAAGATCCCTTTGCTTTCCCATTCAAACAAAGCTCAACAAGATTTGGACCTGGATGGGTAAGGGAAAAGTCCTTTTACTTTCCCATTGCACCACATGCTCAAATGCTTAAAATGTTTGAAATATCTCGTCCCACCCGCAGGCACTTCAGTGAGAGTGAGATTGTTGGTACCTTCCTAGCCTTAATTGACTCATGAGGGGAAAACATGTCACAAGTAGGGTTTTACCTTGGGTGGGGAGGATAACAACTTCTCTCAACCAACCAAGCAATACCCAATTAACAAAATTATTGTTAATATTTATAGTGGGATGTTGACAGATTCTTGGATTTTGGAAGCAATACAAAATTGCTAGGGGATTTCTTATATCTTTTCTTTATAAGTGGACATTCTAGACCTCATTTATGGTGAAATGCAAGATACCAGATATATAAAATATGCAGAACATAAATCAAATGCTAGAAATGACAGAATAACAGTAAAATATCCAGCATAATCTTCACAATACAAAGAAATGATATACGAAATAGCAACAGAAATAGCACTTTGAATCAGATAGCAATGTTCACAGGCCTCTTCGAGGGGGCAACCTCCAATCGAGCAGCGCTCCGTTACAATAATATCCAAGCTAGGGTTCTCATACCCTCGACTCCTATTTATACTAAAAAGAAGCATCTAGAGGAAGATCCTTCTAGAAGCGGAAGCTTCTAT
>JASDQU010589749.1:7016-45079 GCA_032191745.1 Picea mariana
TACTTGTTTTTCTTCTTGTGTGTAGGTGATTAATGTTTTTGGTTCTAGCTTTTCTTCCGTCTCGCTGCTACATTTTTCTAGTATGTTTTGCAATATTTTCACAGATGAGGGATCACTTAATACCTTTACACATGATTGAAAAAAGCCTTTGATTATACTTACTTGTCCCATGGGTTTCATCCTATTCGTATGATCCAATGATGGAGGCATATTGTATTCTAGTGCTTCCTTATCTTGCTGCGCAGTTGAAGTTGACGACATGTCCTCCTTCTGAAATTCTTGTTTGGCTTGCTTGAATATCTACTTTTCCTTTTGCGCGTCGAACTTCTTTTTTGGTTCAATGTTCTAATTCACCCATTGATTTTGTTTTGGTTCCTGTTGAACTGAGTCAATTCCTATTTTAGCTTCTCCATGAGTGACTATGTTGATGTTTTGTCCTTCATCCCTTCCTTCAGTTGAGATCCACTGAACATTCTGGTTGTTTTGATTCCTCTTTTCCTAAATCTTTACTAGTAAGGTCAGACATTCCTCTGTATTATGGTCCGATGCGCGACAATACATACAAGTTGCTGGTGGTAGTGGACATTCCCATGCATAATGTCCTGGCTATTGACAATTTTTACATGTGATGGTTCCTCTACCTCATCTAAAACCTCCTCTAGTTCATCCTCCTCCTCTGTAGTCTACTCGATCGTCGCTCGATGCATTATACCGTGGCACTTGATTATACTACGCAATATTGTACTGAGGCTGTGTCAAGTTGTACTGCAGTTGTGTGTTATTGTATGGTTGTTGCGCATTATTATACTTCTGCTACGCAATGTTGTATGGAGCTAGGACTGGATTGAACTGTGGCACTTCTTGTCTAGTCATCATCTCGGCCTGTACTCTATATGTATATGATGTCCTTTCTCGCATCAGCTCCATAGCTCTATAATCTTTATTGTTGTGGCCCACTGACTTACAAAAGGTACCATATGTACTCTTTGGGACTGTCTGGTATTTCTACATCATCATGCAGTGTTAAGGGTCTTGACCCGGTTTTTGGATATTTCACACCATAGTCCTCTCGGTGGTAATGGATTTGGCATACCTGCTGCCATATACTACACGAACATTGGGAATTCGTTCTTGTGGTGTCCTTCCATCCTACATGTGGTACACCAAACGACTTCTCATTTGTCCTTGTTCTTGTTCTGGTTCAACTAAAATGTTAGATTCTTCAAATCCTCCTTCAATTCCTCGATCGCTAGGTCTGTATGCTTGTATTGGTTCTCTTCCAGTTGCAAGGATGCCTGCAGAGCCTCTGCATGCATCTGAAATTTCTGTTGTCATAAAGGGTATTTTAAGTGTGAGAGTAGTGAGTTGAAAAACATGTGTTGATGTTGCATATTGGTCATGAGATATTTTAAATTTTCCTTCATTTGCTTGAATATATGATTGATCTCCCATACAAACTCTCTTGGTTTCTATCTCATTTTGATCATCTCATTCATGTACTGATCCTCTGATCTCGGCTTTTGGAACTCATTTATTAATAACTTCTTAATGTCGGGCAGTGTCCTTGTCATCCCCGGGGCTCTGTTTGTGTCTAGACTCATGTACCAGTCTAGTGCATGGTCTCTTAGCATAATGGCTAGCTGCACGAGTTTGGTATCTTCATCAATGATCTGTTTTTCTTCCCAAATCTTTGCAGAAATGAACAAGTGCTTTTCAGGGTCTTTTGTTTCTTCTCCCTGAAATTCTGGTAACCTGATGGTGGGATCGTGTCCTGCCATTCTGAATACTGAATTAATACCTCCTCCACGTGGTGTATATACTCGACTATTTCTGCCTGAAATGGCTCCTCTAGTTGTTTCTCCTTGTGTGGATGTACTTCCTGTTGTCGAACTTCCTCCGAACTTTGGTTGTCTAAACAGTGGTGCTCTCTTTGGTGTATTAGTCAAACATGGGTTTATGGGTTCCACACTGACATTACTATGGATAGGATGGTTTCCTTCTCCTCTCTCTCTTGGACCTCTCATATTCCTTTCATATGTTGCGTGCAGGATTTTCTCAATCTGATCCACAACCCGGATATCCACTACCTCTTCCTCATCACTCTCCAAGCCTTCCCTCACGACTATGACTATCTTCTTGGTATTCACCTTGTATTGGTAGGGTACTCCTCTACGTGTCCTTCTCATTGATGCCAAGATCCACTTGATCTGGTCGTCATCCATCATGATCGGGTCCAAAGGTTCCTCCTCTTTCTTGCCCTTATCCTTATCTCCTTCCATTCCTCCTCTCTCTGTCAGTGCTTCCCCCCTTCCCCCATGCACGCAAGGAGGTTTAGATGTTTGATTCCATTGTCATTACACATTTGTTATATAGCAGTATCTTAATAGAAGTATACAGTGATCGAATGCACCTTCCTCGAGGTCCACGCAGAAATTTGTGCTCTGCTACGCTATATGACTTCGCTATGTCAACAACAAACTATATTATGAAACCTTCCACAATACTGTCAAGACAAAAGTCTACTGCGTGGGTGAATTTGTTGTTCACCTGTTGTAACTGCTCAATCTATACTGGGGTCCATTCTAACTGTCAAATCTAGTTCGTCGCGTTATTATCCTTCAACTTAGTATCCACTCCTACAATAGATGTGGAAATTCACAGAAAAAGACTTCGTGCAAATCAGTAACAACGTATTTGTCTAGATATTTGCGGGCTGTTATTATAAGGTTTCTATTGTATTTATATGCAAACTCTAGCTCTTTAGTTCTCAACCATCTTTAGATTTCTTCTTTCATAGCGTCTCACAATCTCAACATTCCCTTCTAATGGCTCATTTCTCTCTTCTTTTCTTTGCTCGTTCCTTGCTCAACCTGTCTCAGCTACTCAATCAACCTCTATTCCTACCAACGAGAAAAGAACCATTTGATGGTTATTCTCCTCTATTCTACTCTGAGCTTCTTATTGACCCAGGGTTCTTGTCATTTGGTTTTCCAACAAAGCCTCTAAAACTATCGGGCCTCCCAGTAAACCAGAAGGCAACACAACACACAGAATGCGCTGCGTAGTCTCACCCGAGATATCTTTATTGGGTGCTTGTATGTCTCAGGTGTTTACAACCCAGGATTGAGTATGAGGTATGAGATATGTATTCAGATCCATTTTCTATAACTTTTGATTCTAACCTACTATTATTCGCGACTATGCATTACCTTCAAAATCTTATCTCCTTAATAACACAACCATATTTCATAGCAATATAATAACCCATTCATTCATTAAGAATAATATTTAACTACTGAAAAGAGGATAAAGATATGCATGCATTCATCACATTACATAGATATTACTGTGGTTCACCCCCTCCTAGGCTATGTCCACAAATATTTGTCTCTTGACTTGATGTAGGAGCATCCCTCACGACAAGCAAAACCAACGTGGAAGAAGAAGACAACTGGAAGACGTCCAACACAAGTTTTTGAATTTTTAAAAATTTTCTCTTGAAGTTGACGCGCCAAACTTAAATGAGATCATTTAATGAAAGTGCCTTGGAAAAATGTAATCAGACCTCGAGCCATACGCTCTCATACGCTCTCGTCTGAAATAGACAGAGGCATTTATAGTAGTAGTTGCAGGTAGATAGAATTGAATTCTTAGATTAGACAATTCTAGAAGAAAGAGGGAAAACCAAATATAGACACCCTCATTGTGTTGTTGTATCATTGTATTATTATCAATTTACAGGAATCAGAGAGAGCATAGGAGAATAGCAGATAATTGTAAAGAACACCCATGTATAGATCTTGAATTAATAGAAGAAGTTGATTCAGATTCATGGCTGTTGTGTTATTCTCTGTGTATGTGTGTTGAATGCTCGACTTATGAATATTATTTCCTATTATGACTTTTGTTATCAGGCTATGTGTATGATCTCATGTGTCGAGATTGAAGTCTGAGAGGAAGTGAGGTGAGTTACAATTGTTTCTCTTTTGAGCAAGGATTCCTATAAGGAGTGCAGCTGGAGTCATCCGCAAGGAGTGCGTTGACAGAAGGCTCAGAGAGTAAACTCTTGTTCTCAAAGAACTCAGAAGTGGAAGTGAGTTGCTAAAGCCATGCAAGGAGTGCGTATGCTAAGGAGAGTCTCAGTCGTGTATCTGAGCAGAAACTTTGAGAGACTGCTGCTGCAGGTGTGCGCAGAGTCACGAGAACTTCAACACTTAGACGTGTTTGAAGATTTGTCGCAAGGAGTGCGTGCAAGGGATCTTTCTAAATACTGAAGTTGTGGAAATCTCAGGAAGGATAGACCTCTGATTTGCTAAAGATCAGCGTAGATAAGTGTGACTTGAAGTTAGGAAGAAGCGTCGCAGGTCAATGAAGTGGCGAAGGAATATCATGGAGAAATACTCATTTTCATTTCGTGAATCATATAAGGAGGAACGGACGGTCGAAATTCTCTAAGGAGATTTCACGAAGTTCCGAAAATCATCAGATCTTGCAGAGGTGCAAGGAGGTTACGGCAAGGAGATCCCGATGAGTTTAAAGCTCAGGAGAGGCTGTGAGCTGTCCATCTGAAGAGGATAGGTGTCAGAGATCGGTGATCTCATGAACTCGGGAGCTCGCAGGGTAAAGGCCCAAGTATTGAGTGCGCAAAGTCGCGAGGCACGAGGACGTGAGGTGACGAAGGAGTGAGAGGATCATAGCCGTTCATATAGGGAGGACAGGTGGCGAGAGATCGATGGATCTCGCGAACTTGGGAGCTCGCAGGTTGAGAGTCCAACATTTTGGTACTCCAAGTCGCGAGGCCATGAGGTAGCGAGAGAAGGAGAGCCGTTGGATCCAGAACACAAGAGGACCGTTGGATCTGAGTGAGGGATCGTGTCTGGGACCTTGCAAGAAAAGGTCCGAAAATTTGGCCACGGGGATCGCAAGGTTGTGAGATAGGGATATCCCGACAGCTCGAGTAGTGTGGGCCATAGCGGAGTGCAAGTGGAATACAGGTGGCACAAAGGATTTGTGAGCGCGAAGTGTCGAGGAGCCGAGACTCGTGTGGACGTCGGGTCGCGAAGTGCCGAGGAGCTGAGGTTCTTGTGGACGCATGGTAGAGCATAAGGTGGGACCGTGCATCTTGGGGACTCGCGGACTAGGAGGGTGGAAAATCGACGATCCAACCGGAAAGGTCGCGAGGTTGCGAGGTCGTGAAGTCGTGAGAGGTGCTAACATTAAGCCAAGCCCACGGTTTCATGTGGAAGGAGTTATACCTGTATCACCAGATTGGGTATCGCAAGATTTGGAAGAAAATTTTGGAGGTTTTAAGTCACGAACTCGCGAGATAGCGAGATTTAGCGGATCTCCCGGTGGTAAAGGAGAGACCTCGGAACAGATTACTATGGGTGTAGACATCCCGATAGGGAGATAGAAGAACCTTCGAGTTCTTTGGGCCGAGAAGAAGAAGGTCTTGTGAGAACAGACATGCCCGCGAGGGTTTCGAGGCGCACTTGTGTCAAGTGGTATCAGAGCAGAAAATTTCTCTGTTTTTTGTAGCAGAGAAGAAGAGAAGAATTCACCATGTCGCCAAGGAGGAGAGGTAGACAATCACCCAATCCAGAGGAGGAAATGGAATTGTCCAGAGAAAGAGGTAGGCAAGTACAGAATCCAGACGTGGAGAGAAGAATGCGAAATCTTCGTGCCAGAATGGAGGACATGGAGATAAGACAAAAGCGAAGAGCTGATGCAGGAGATATCAGTGAATCCGAGGATGAAGATGATGCTGGACATGAAGAAGAAATCCCAGCGAAAGATGCAGCCAATGAGAGTTTAATTAAGGGTATCGCTCGAATGAGTTCGAAAACAAAGATGGACATTCCAGCTTATGAAGGGAGTCTGGATGCAGAAGAGCTGCTAGACTGGATTAGATCTCTGGACACTTACTTCGATTATGAAGATATCGAAGATGATAAGAAGGTCAGACATGCTGTCACGAGATTAAAAGGACATGTAGCCTTGTGGTGGGATGAACTACAAGCTGACATACGTTTCCAAGGAAAGCAGAAAATTAAGAGTTGGGACATAATGATTGCAAAGATGAAGGCAAAATTCATTCCCAGGGACTATCAAATTTCTCTGTTCAGGAGGATGCAGAACCTGAGACAGAAGCTGATGACAATGAAAGAGTATACTGAGGAATTTTACAGGTTGAAAATGGGCACAAGTCATTCGAGTGTCCAGAGAAAAAGAAAGAAACTGGAGAAACTCACATCGCCGAGGCATAGAGGCAAGATAATGAGGCAGAATACGCTGAGTGCGGAAGATCGCAAGTGATGCAAAAAGTCCTTTTGATGCCAGAGAAGGAGATGGAGAATCCAGCACAAAGGAACAATCTTTTTAGGACTGCTTGCCAGACCAAGGATAGAGTATGCAAGGTCATCGTGGACAGTGGTAGTACTGATAACCTTGTTTCAACTGAGATGGTAGAAAAGCTGGAGCTGGAGACAATTGATCACCCGAATCCATACAAAGTTTCATGGCTACAAAAGAGACATCAGGTAAATGTCACCAAACAGTGCTTAGTTGACATTAAGATAGGAGGATATAATGATAGGATTTTATGTGATGTTATTCCTATGGATGTCTGTCATTTATTGTTGGGTAGACCATGGCAATATGATAGGAATGTAATTCATGATGGGAGGATGAATACCTATACCCTGGAGAAGAATGGGAGAACTCATATGTTGTGTCCAATTGAGGATAAATAAGTGAAACCGGAAGTAAGAAACAGAGTACTTCTCATGAGTGGGAAGGAACTTCTTACAGAAGTTAAGAAGAAGGAGGATCCACAATTCTTTGTGGTCAGAAAGCTGAGAATTGTTCTGACCAACACAAGAGTGGACGATTTTCCAGGAGAAGTTCAGGAACTGCTGGAAGAGTTCGCTGATATTGTAGTGGAAAAACTACCTCGTTCGTTACCACCGATGAGGAGTGTGAGTCACCATATTGATCTCATACCAGGAGCTAGTTTGCCAAACAAAGCCGCATGCAGATTGACACCGTAGGAGAATGAAGAGGTTAAAAGACAGGTCCAGGAGTTGTTGGACAAAGGCTTGGTCAGGGAAAGCTTGAGTCCATGTGCTGTTCCAACAGTACTCAGTCTGAAGAAAGACGGAGGCTGGAGGATGTGCACTGATTCAAGATCCATTAATAAGATAACTATCAGGTATAGATTCCCATTTCTGAGGATGGATGACTTGATGGATTGCTTAAGTGGAGCAAATTTTTTTTCAAAAATAGATTTGAAGAGTGGATATCATCAGATTCGTATGAGAGAAGGTGACGAATGGAAAACAACATTCAAGACAAACAAAGGTTTGTATGAATGGCTTGTCATGTTGTTTGGCTTGATGAATGCACCAAGTACCTTTATGAGGTTGATGAATGAAGTCCTGAAGGAATTCATCGAGAAATTTTTCATTGTGTATCTGGATGACATATTGGTTTTCAGCAAGACAAAGACTGAACATCTGAAACATTTGACTATTGTCATGAAGAAGCTACAACAGGAGAAGCTGTTGATAAATATGAAGAAGTCCTCATTTATGAAGACATAACTCATTTATTTGGGTTTTGTTATTTCAGCGAATGAGTTGAGGATGGATCCAGATAAGGTGGAGGTGATCAAGAATTGGCCATCACCGAGGAACATATTTGAGGTGAGAAGTTTCCATGGTTTGGCTAGTTTCTACCGAAAATTCATCAGGAATTTCAGTGGAATTAGTGCAACAATGATGGATACAATGAAGAAAAGACATAAATATTTTCACTGGACTGAAGAGGCTGAGAAGAGTTTCAACTTGTTGAAATGAAAGATTACACAGCAACCGGTTTTGGTGTTGCCAAATTTTCAGAAAACATTTCACGTGAAATGTGATGCAAGCGGGTTTGCAATAGGAGCGGTCTTGAGTCAAGAAGACAGACCGATTGCATATTTCAGTGAGAAGCTAAATGAGGCGAAAGAAAAGTACTCCATGTATGATAAAGAATTCTATGCCATCATACATGCATTGAATAAATGGAGGCACTATTTGATTCCCAAGGAATTTGTTTTATATAGTGATAACCATGCATTACAATTTGTGACTCAGCAGGAAAAGCTGAATCAGAGGCATGTTAAATGGGTAGAATACATGCAAAATTTCACTTTTGTAATAAAGCATATTTCTGGTACTGCTAACAAAGTGGTTGATGCTTTGAGAAGGAAGTGTTTGTTGTTGCAGGAGTTCAAAGTCAGGGCGTTAGGCTTTGATGATCTTAAGGACATGTATGCAGATGATTCAGATTTTAAGGAGGCTTATGAAGCAACTGAGAATCCAGTTCTCAGAGACAAAAGTCAGTGGATAGAGTATGTGATCCATGATGGATTGCTATTCAAAGGAAATCGACTGTGTATTCCGAATTTCTCCATGAGGGAGAACTTGTTGAAGGAAAAGCACAGTGGAGGATTGGCAGGACATTTTGGCCATGATAAGACATTTGCAAAGATGAGTGAGTCATACTTTTGGCCAGGGATGCGGTCAGAGGTAAATAAATTTGTGGACAGATGCAGGATTTGCTAGCATTCAAAAGGAAGAAAGCAGAATGCAGGATTTTATCAACCATTGCCCATACCTGAGAAGCCGTGGGATGAAATTAGCATGGATTTTGTATTGGGATTGCTGAGAACACAAAGAGGTGCTGATTCAATCTTTGTGGTAGTTGATAGGTTTTCTAAGATGGCACATTTCATTCCATTCCAGAAGACCAGCGATGCGACTCACATCGCAAATTTGTTTTTCAAGGAGATTGTTCAACTTCATGGATTTCCTAGAAGCATAGTTTTAGACAGAGACACAAAATTCATAGGGAATTTTTGGAGAACATTTTGGAAGAATATGAGAACTAACTTGATGTTTAGTTCTTCTTATCATCCTCAGATGGATGGACAAACATAAGTGGTCAACAGAAGTCTGGGATATTTGTTGAGGAGCTTGGTGACAGAGCACCATAGCAGTTGGGACAATATATTGCCACAGGCAGAGTTTGCTTACAATGACTCAGTGAACAGGAGCACAGGGAAAAGTCCATTTCAGATGGTATATGGAAGGCATCCAAGAGGAGTTTCTAAATTAAGGGATTTAGAACAGACTGATACTAGCAGTTCTAGTGCAGGAGAATTCGCTGAAGCGATGATGGAACTTCACAGCCAGGTGAAGGAGCGACCGCTGAAGTCAAGTCAGGAGTACAAGCGCAGAGCAGATCATCATCGGAGACAACTTTAGTTTGAAGTTGGTGATCTAGTTCTGGCGCATTTGAGGAAGGAAAGGTTTCCGAGAGGAACATACAACAAGCTGAAGATGAAGAAAATTGGACCATACAAGGTCTTGAAGAAGATGGGACAGAACGCTTATGAAATTGAGTTACCAGATGGCATTGGAATATCTCTGATATTTAATTTTTTGGATTTATATCCATATAAAGAAGATAAAGCAGGAGCAGAAAGTGATGATCAATGAGAGATACAGTGGCAGAAGTAGATGCCAGTTGCAGAAAAGCCACAGATGGAGCATATACTGAATAGAAGAGTGGGTAAGAAAACCAGAAGGAAAGAATATTTTAAATATTTGGTCAAGTGGAAGGGTCATCCAGTTGAAGATGCCAGCTGGGAGACTGAAGCAGAGATTCAGAAGCATGGACATACCATGCAGGAGCTCATGGATAGGAGCCCATGCAAATTTTCAAGCGAGGGAGTATGATGCAGGAGCATCCCTCACGACAAGCAAAACCAACGTGGAAGAAGACGATAGCTGGAAGACGTCCAACGCAAGTTTTTGAATTTTTAAAATTTTTCTCTTGAAGTTGATATGCCAAACTTAAATGAGATCATTTAATGAAATCTCCTTGGAAAAATGTAATCAGACCTCGAGCCATACGCTCTCGTCTGAAATAGACAGAGGCATTTATAGTATTAGTTGCGGGTAGATAGAATTGAATTCTTAGATTAGACAATTATAGAAGAAAGAGGGAAAACCGAATATAGACACCCTCATTGTGTTGTTGTATCATTGTATTATTATCAATTTACAGGAATCGGAGGGAGCATAGGAGAATAGCAGATAATTGTAAAGAACACCCATGTACAGATCTTGAATTAATAGAAGAAGTTGATTCAGATTCATGGCTGTTGTGTTATTCTCTGTGTATGTGTGTTGAATGCTCGACTTATGAATATTATTTCCTGTTATGCCTTTTTTTATCAGGCTATGTGTATGATCTCATGTGTCGATATTGAAGTCTGAGAGGAAGTGAGGTGAGTTACAATTGTTTCTCTTTAGAGCAAGGATTCTTGCATGGAGTGCAGTTGGAGTCGTCCGCAAGGAGTGCGTTGACAGAAGGCTCAGAGAGTAAACTCTTGTTCTCAAAGCACTCATAAGTGGAAGTGAGTTGCTAAAGCTGTGCAAGGAGTGCACAGGCTAAGGAGAGTCTCAGTTGTGTATCTGAGTAGAAACTTTGAGAGACTGCTGCTGCAGGTGTGCACAGAGTCATGAGAACTTCAACACTTAGGCGTGTTTGAAGATTTTCCGCAAGGAGTGCACGCAAGGGCTCTTTCTAAAGACTGAAGTTGTGGAAAGCTCAGGAAGGATAGACCTCTGAGTCGCTGAAGATCAGCGTAAATAAGTATGACTTGAAGTCAGGAAGAAGCGTCACAGGTCGACGAAGTGGTGAAGGAATCTCGTGGAGAGATACTCATTTTCATTTCGTGAATCATATAAGGAGGAACAGACGGTTGAAATTCTCTAAGGAGATTTCACGAAGTTACGAAAATCGTCAGATCTTGCAGAGGTGCAAGGAGGTTACGACAAGGAGATCCTGAAGAGTTTAAAGCTCAGGAGAGGCTATGAGTCATCCATATGAAGAGGATAGGTGTCAGTGATCGGTGATCTCGTGAACTCGGGAGCTCGCAGGGTAAAGGCCCAAGTATTGAGTGCGCAAATTTGTGAGGCGTGAGGTGATGAAGGAGTGAGAGGATCGTAGCCGTTCATCTGAGGAGGACAGGTGGCGAGAGATCGGCGGATCTCGCGAACTCGGGAGCTCGCAGGTTGAGAGTCCAACATTTGGGTACTCCAAGTTGCGAGGCCACGAGGTAGCGAGCGAAGGAGAGCCGTTGGATCCGAAACATAGGAGGACCGTTGGATCTGAGCGAGGGATCATGTCTCGGGACCTCGCAAGAAAAGGTCCAAAAATTTGGCCACGGGGATCGCGAGGTTGCGAGATAGCGATATCCCAATAGTTGGAGTAGTGTGGGCCATAGCGGAGTGCAAGTGGAATACAGGTGGCTCAAAGGATTTGTGAGCACGAAGTGCCGAGGAGCCGAGACTCGTGTGGATGCCGGGTCGTGAACTGTCGAGGAGCCGAGGTTCTTGTGGACGCGTGGCAGAGCATAAGGTGGGACAGCGCCTCTCGCGACTNAATAGTTGGAGTAGTGTGGGCCATAGCGGAGTGCAAGTGGAATACAGGTGGCTCAAAGGATTTGTGAGCACGAAGTGCCGAGGAGCCGAGACTCGTGTGGATGCCGGGTCGTGAACTGTCGAGGAGCCGAGGTTCTTGTGGACGCGTGGCAGAGCATAAGGTGGGACCGCGCATCTCGGGGACTCGCGGACTAGGAGGGTGGAAACTCGACGGTCCAACCGGCGAGGTTGCGAGGTCGCGAAGTCGCGAGAGGCGCTAACATTAAGCCAAGCCCATGGTTTCATGTGGAAGGAGTTATACCCATATTACCAGATTGGGTATCGCAAGATTTGGAAGAAAAGTTTGGAGGTTTTAAGTCACGAACTCGCGAGACAACGAGATTTAGCGGATCTCCCAGTGGTAAAGGAGAGACCTTGGAACAGATTACTGTGGGTGCAGACCTCCCGATAGGGAGATAGAAGAACCTTTTAGTTCTTCAGGCCGAGAAGAAGAAGGTCCTGTGAGAGTGGATGCGCCCACGAGGGTTGCGAGGTGCACCTGCGTCACGACTCTTTTATTATGGTAGTTCTGCATTTACAACACCGCACACTTACAATTCTCCTCATATGGGTAAGATCTATACGAGGTGAACTAGACTGCACCAAACTCCTCTGCCTGGGATCTAATCCTCAAGATCTACCTTCTCTCCTCTCCTCTATTTAAACATCTTAGAAAATAGTTCGTACCCAAAAAATTACATATCACATCAACTCATACATATCTACAATAATGCAAATCCAACTACTAATTAAATCAGAACAACTACAAACTCCCTCAAAAATACAGAACTCATCCATGGTACCTTAGTATCGGTATTTATACATCTTTGGCTCTTCATCCATTACAATTCGTTACCAAAACCCTAACCCTACTGGCGTTAGGTCTTCCTCCCATGTGCGCATGTTGTTCCTCCATCCAACTGTCACTTTCCTTGTGCACACTTTCTTGCATGCGCGCATGCTTCATTTCCTTCCAATTGTCGCTTCACTTTCTGCACACTTTCTTTCCCCACAATCATCCTTATTTCCACTTTGACCTACTACCAACACTTTGTATCTGTGTTCGAGACAATTTTCCTAGGTATCCCATGCAACCTAGCAATTTCCTTCATGAAAGTTTTTGCAATATTAGCCGATGTATGCGTCATCTTCATAGGCACAAAATGAGCAGCCTTTGTTAATTTTTCAACCACCACCATGATTGAATCATGTTTCTTATTATTTCTGCGTAATCCTATGATGAAATCCATGGTGATCACTTCCCATTTCTTCTCTGGAATTGGCAATGGTTGCAACAAACCCGCTGGGTGCCTATGTTGAGCCTTCACCTTATGACATTCCATACATTGAGTGATGAAATCAACAACATCCTTCTTCATTCCCTGCCAAAAGAACTAGCTTCTTACTACTGTAATTGTTTTCTGGTAACCGAGATGTCCAGTATAAGGAACATCATGATTTCCTTCAGTACCAAATTCCTTAGTTCTCTAGAACTAGGAACATAGATTCTATTTTTATGCATGAGTAATTCATCTTCCTTTATCTAATACTCCTTTATTTCCCGTTGTACATATCCTTATTGTAAGATTTCCTTTACCTATAATTAATGCTGGTCTGTAACAAGACCATCTAAAATTCTTCTCTTCAAGTCTCACTGATGCATGCTGACAGCAGTAGCATGCATGGTATGCATTATTCTACTAAGTGCATCAACAACTTTATTCTCCTTTCCCCTGATATGCTTGATATCGAAGTCATATTCACTTAAAAATTCCATCCATCTTGTTTGCATGGCAGTCAATGTTGGATGTTCAAAAATATACTTCAAGCCAATGTGGTATGTCCTTAATTTGAATTTCTTCCCCATGAAATAATGCCTCCACATCCTCAAGGTGTGAACAATGGCATCAAGTTCCAAGTCATGCGTGGAATAGTTCCTTTCATGTTCCTTAAGATTTTTGGACTCATATCCAATGACATGTCCATTTTGCGTGAGGACTCCCCCAAGTCCTTCCTTACATGCGTCTGTACATACCACAAAACTTTCATTTGGGTTAGCAATCCTTAACATAGGTGCACTAGTAAGTAATTCCTTCAACAAATTAAAATTCTTTTCACACTTGAGTTTCCATTCAAAGTTAGTTCCCTTCTTTTGCAGAGAAGTGATGGGATGAGAAATATTATAGAACCCTACTATGAATCTTCTGTAGTAGCCAGCTAGTCTCATAAAATATCTGACATCTTACACATTTTTGGGTGTTGGCCATGCTCTAATGGCTTCGTTCTTCTCTGGATCTACTTCTATGCCCTGCTATGAAACAATGTGTCCCAGGTAATTGATCTACTTTTGATAGAAATAACACTTACTCAACTTGGTATACAATTGATGTTCTCTCAGTACTTGCAATATCATTCTTAAGTGATGTTCATGCTCCTCTTCAGAATTAGAATAGATAAGTATGTCATCGAGGATTACTATGAAAAACTTATCCGAATAATTCCTGAATGTGCCATTCATTAAGAACATGAATACAAATGGTGCATTGGTCAGTCCAAATGGCACCACTATAAATTCATAATGCCCATACCTGGTCCTAAAGGTTGTCTTATGAAGGTCTTCTTCCTTGATTCTTACCTGACGGTATCCTTCCCTCAGGTCAATCTTTGAAAATATTTTTTCTCCTCTTAGTTGATCAAAGAGGTCATCAATTCGGGGTAGAGGATACTTTTTCTTTATAGTGTACTTGTTCAGTTGTTGGAAGTCAATACACAACCTCAAGGTTCCATCCTTATTTTTGACAAAAAGTATTGGTGCTCCCCAAGGTGAAACACTTGGATGTATGTAAACTTTCTTCAAAAATTCCTCCAACTGCATTTGTAATTCTTTTAACTCTGGTGTGCTCATTATGTAAGGTGTTTTTGACACTAGGGAAACTCCTTGCACTAAATCAATTGAGAAATCTATCTCCCTTCTTGGTGGCAATCCGGGTATTTCTTGGAATACATCTTCAAATTCCTGCAGTACTGAGAAATCTTCAAGGCTTGGCCCCTTGGTATTATCTGTCTCTTCCACATGAGTTGCATACAATTGAAATCCTTTCCTAAAACATATTTTTAGTTGTAAGGATGAAATCTCCCTTATAGAGATGGGTCTTGGAACTCCTTTCACAATGCTATGTTTTCCATTTCCATCTAGACATGTAAATGTCTTGTTATGACAATATAGGACAACATGATGCTTGTCCAACCAATCCATTCCAATCAGAATATCATAAGACCCCAATGGTATGATATTTAGATCAATACTAGTATTCACGCCATTAAGACTTATGGAACAACTTCTAACCATATCATGGATTCTTCTTTTGGTTCCAATGGCTAACTGAACCATACTTGATTTTCCAAGTTTACTTTTCTCCAAATGTAATCTATCCACTATCTTAGGATCAATGCAACAATGAATTGCTCCTGAATCAATCAAAATAGAAACAGGTTGACTTATGACCTTACCTTCCACCTCAATCATATTGGACTGGTACTGTGCTTGTCCATCATTTAAAGTTGCATAGATTCTTCCCATATCTTCGACTGTTGTAGCCTCTTCGATGTTGTGTAAAGTCTTCACTATGTCCTTTCTGTGTGGGAAATCCTTGTACAGGTGATCTTCCTTGCATCCACAACATTGGTTTGGTGGTCTTCCCCTTTTTCCCAAGGGATCTTATTTCTTGAAATATCCCTTAGCATACAGATCTTGATGATTTCTATTAAGGTCATTCCTATCGAAGGGAGGTTTGAATCCTTTCCTCCTCTGATCGGAATTCACATTTTTCTTATCCTTCCAAGATTTCTGCAGAGATTCTTTTCCCTGGCCTTGCTCATATAGGTATTTAGCCTTCTTGATGGCCTCAATAAAGGTCTTGGGTTCATCATACTTGATATTTTCCTTATAAAAGGATGCCAACCTACTTAGAAATATTTCTATTTTCACTTTCTCATCACGGATGAACCTGGCATACTTTAACAATCCCAATAACTCCTTCTCGTACTCTTCCATAATCTTGCTTCCAAATCTGAGTTCAAATAACTCCTTCATTTTCTTGTCATAGAAATGCTCTGAGAGGTACTCCTTCTGGAAGTACTTCTTGAATTGCTTCTAAGTGATCCTACTTTCATTAACATGTTCCACTTTATTTAGTTGGTTCCACCACATTGCAACTTTCTCATGTAAATGGTAGGTGGAAATCCTGGCTTCTAGGTTGGACGAATAGTTATGCAGCTGAAAATATATCCTGAGCTCAAGAAACCATGCTTCGACATCATCTTCCCTTTCTTTTTCACCCTCAAAGGAAGGTGGATGGAGCTTCCTCATCTCTCCTTGCAAACTATCTACCTCTTAGTTCCTTCTTTGGTGTCTGACAAGGGACACCTCTGGACTAATTACAGGATCTTCCAATGCATAAAAATTTCTTTCTGAGTAAGGAGGTGAGTGGTGTCCATGATCTTTGCTAGTACTTCTGGAATAACCATCTCTTCCATGATCATCCCTTCTTTCATGGCACCTTCCTTCTTCCTCTTGTTTTTATTTTTATCCCTTCTTCGTTTGTCTATGCAACTGATCTAAGCTCTGCAACACTCGAGCATTTATCTAACTTTGATCTCTCATCAGTATCTCATTGTATCCTTTGTAGCTCTGCACTTCCATCTTCAGGATTCTTACCGTTTCTATTAACATTTCCTTCTCTCCTTTTCCATTTCGTCCATTCAACTCTGTCTCTGCATTACCAACTCTGGTATTCTAGCCTTTGTCCTCCTTATCATGACTGGAGGCTCCCTCAACTTCTTCCATTTCCTCAATACGCATCCTGAGTTGATGTGTTTAAACCCCTTAATTCTGCAAAATGTGCAAGCGACCATTTTGTTAAAATTATGCATATGATAAAGAAAATTTCCAAACCATGCTACATGTCTCTTTATTTTTTTGTTCATGAAGATCATATCCCCATTCTCCAAAAATAACAGTGTCTTGATATCCTTAGCTGGCACAGGATCTCATCCTGCTTAGGTGCTTCCTTCAAACCACCCTCCCAGGTGACCATGACTAGAAACCATGGCTAAATCATTCCTTAGCACTTTTCTATCTCAAAGACCACCAATTCGGCCCTTAGCCCTCCTTCCCTCAACTCTCAATTTTCATATGACCATGGCCATTACCCTACGCTTAGTTGAAAAAGCACTTATCCAGAGCTTTGGGACTTCAGAACTTTCATCCAAGATCAGATTAATAGTCCTTGTCCTCTTTCATGATCAATGATCGAGATCTACTTCGGGACTCCATGCTTCGGGAGTCTCAACTTTCCTCGCTTGCCTCCTCATGGAACGATTTTACCTGGAGTTCATGATTTGTCAATGAGTTTCCTCCCACATATCAGCCACTGTGAATCTCTTTGGCTCTTTGGGCTTTGGAAGTTTCAAACCTTCCTCCTGTACTTTCTCTCAGAGTACTTTCACCCAAAGTCGACGATCCTTTGACATGTGTCTTATGGAATCGACGATCGATATGTACTCTGACCTTTGGGAGTTTTCTACCCAATGCAACCTGTCACATATTTCGCCTCCAGAGTGCCCAATATCTAGATTGCACAATCTTTCGTCACGTGGTGAAATACTATAAGAGGACATGTGGCCCAATCAGGTGGGTGAGACATGTCATGTTCTAACTAACTTTTCAATACTCCAAATGCTAAAAAATTACTGACACGTGGCACACATTTCATATGTCCACATCATACCAGGTGGCGTCCGCAAGCCATGTCACTTCAGAAATTCCAGGATCCACATCACCTCTAGGTGACATCATTATGCCCCATCACTTTGGCTCTTCAGGCTTCAGGACTTCGAGAGTTTCCATGCTATCACACTTCGAATTCTCCCAAACTCTACATTCCTTAACTGGCCAATATGTTTCCATGTGTCCTCCTAGATCAGACGACTAAGATTCACTTCGGCTCTTCACCCGGAGTCCATGGATTTGCACCATGTGCCCTCCTTAATATAATAGTTGAGGCTTACTTCGAGTCTTCGTACTTTGGAAATCTCAAATTTTAAAACTTATATGGCCCCTTTGGCTTTTATCCGAAGCCCTGGATATGGTGACGCATGGCTCTCAACAAATAAATGACTAAGATCCTTTCGGGTCTTTGGGTTTTGGAAATCTCAAACTTCAAACCCATCGAAGTACATGGGATTTTTCCACGTGTCCTCTAGAATTGGATGGTTGAGGGTTACTTTGGGCCTTCACCTGAAATCCATATATTTACACCACATCTCTTCTAGATCAGAAGGCCCAAACTCACCGCGGATGATCCGACGCTTGATATTTACTATGGACGATCTAGTGACTGAGATATATTTCGAATGATTGGATGATCGAGATTTACTTCGTCTCTCCGACTCTCTGAGATTTGGGATTTTCAAGTCTCAATTGAAAACCTCTCGAACAGATTTCTCCGGAGTTACTGATCTACTAACATGTACCTCTTGGTGATTGATGGTTAGGATATACTTCAGCTATACAGAGCTTCGATGTTCAAGCCCTAACATGTCCCATCACTACATGTCTTTCAATTTGCGGGGGCACGTATCGACAGTTTGGAGTAACATGATTTTCGCCCCGTAATTCTCTTGATGCTGACATGTAAAACCTTGGGGAAACCGTCTTGGGAAATTATCTTCTGTGAAACTCGGTTCCTTGCAATGCATCCTGTCCATTGATCTCACTCTCCAATGGGATCTGACGATGGTGACCTTAACCCTTGCTTCCTTTTCATCGGACAACCCCTGTTCACCTGTCCTCCCATCCAGCGATCCTAGATCTCTCCTGATCCTGTAGTGGCGATCTCTCCTGAATTCGAAGGGGACAGTCACGATCCTTTGAACCCCTTACATGGGTCTCTGACATTCTATATCCTGTGTAGGATTTTGTGAGACCATTCCTCCTGATATTTTCAACTCCACGGTTAGAATTCAATCTCGACCTCCAGACTCTGACCAACAGACCCAACCCATACCGGCCTGGTGTTTCAAACAGAAGCTCTAATAACATTATGTAAAATCCCCATCCACCCACAGGTCGGGTCATGCTACCTTCAAGCCCGCCCTTGGACTTCTTTCTCTTACCGATACCTTTTTAAAATTTAAGGATGCATACAAGAAAAGACTTTAACGACATGCACAACAATAGTCAACAAGCATGCATAGTCTAAAGATTAAATTAAATGATAATTAAATATATAGCGGAAATACATTCATATACATGAAAATGAAACCATAACAAAGAGAACTTATCTTTATGGAAGATGACACCAACTAGATGTAGACTAAGGATGTTCCACCCAACCGTAGACACCACTGCTCCAAATCGCAACAACAGGTTCACCCCTGAGCTAGGGATATGAATCCACAAGGACAGTTCCAGAGTGTACTTGGATTCCCAAACCATTCATCTCTCAAGATATCACAGGTTTTCCAACACCCACAATAATCCAAGTACCCAAATCTCTTGTACCCAGCCTGTACCTCCCCAAGAGAATTGACCTCCACCCTTCTTTTCCACACAGTCCCTTAGGTAGTCCCTCTCCTTTATTTTGGGGCCTCCAGCACAGCTGGTCCAAAATCTCAAAGATGGAACTCTCAGGACTCACATTTGTGAGAAAAACAGGGCATAGACCAATGCATCTGAGACATGCAAGCCCCAGGTCATGGATGGATTGCACCAACAACCATTACAACCAACTATCTCATGTATAATTCTTCAGTAGTTTGGTTCCCTTCCGAAGCCAAGACACAATTGAGGATGGATCAATGGATGGGTAAGTGCGTTCATGGAAGTGCATGAGGGAAACGAAGGAAAGTACATGCAATCAACGAACAAGCCATCAATCGAACGACCAATGACCCATGACCCACGACCAACCCCACAATCAGACTAGGGATAGGTTTAATTATCTCTCGTGGGGGATCAAGAACCTTCTGGCCTTCCCCAAGAATTTCACTTAACTAATCCCCTTCCTTAAACAAAAAGGGTAATTAAAAATAAGACTAAACACTTAGCCCCTCAAGCCCCCTCTCTTGTGGAATCATAGCCCCCTATAACTCCATTCCTTTTCCGTCTAGCAACCAACCATGTATTTATTATTAATAATGATAAAAAACATTACATGTCTTGGGCACACTAGCCTTTTAATAATTGTTTGGGCACTCTGGCCTCTCAACATTGTAACAATACATTATTTAAAATGGGGGTCCAAAACCTGGGGTGTTACAGTATCAATGTGTATTGACATTCTTATGTAGAATAAGCATTGATGTCTTTGTCTATGGTGCCAAACCTAGTAGTAAGTGACATGTATATTCATTTTTGTGATGTATATTGATTTTTTCTATGGATATTTATTGTTTCAATGTACATTCATCATTTTTGAAATGTACATTTGACATATAATCTTTTTACTTAATTAAAATTAAAATGATGATATTTAAATATAACAAAATAATTGTTCTTGTAATTTTGTATAGGGATAACATCTTGTAGAGATTCAATCTTACAAATAGTTTTACATTTATTCATTCCAATTAGAGATTCAATTTTACATTCATCATTTTTGAAATGTACATTTGACATATAATCTTTTTACTTAATTAAAATTAAAATGATGATATTTAAATATAACAGAGATTCAATCTTACAAATAGTTTTACATTTATTCATTCCAATTAGAGATTCAATTTTACATTCATCATTTTTGAAATGTACATTTGACATATAATCTTTTTACTTAATTAAAATTAAAATGATGATATTTAAATATAACAAAATAATTGTTCTTGTAATTTTGTATAAGGATAACATCTTGTAGAGATTCAATCTTACAAATAGTTTTACATTTATTCATTCCAATTAGAGATTCAATTTTACAAATAGTTTTACATTTATTCATTTCAATTTTCATTTAAATGAACAATGAAGTTTGGAAAATAATTATTAATAATTGGAAAATTTATCATGGTCTTAAAAATAGATGTAGAACTTTGAGACTAAGTAAGAAAAATTTCCTTCCAACACTTTTGTTATCCTTGTTATTTTATATGGATATGATGTTTGTCCTTGTAGTGTACCTTGTCTATGAATATGCTAATGAGTAAAGGTGTTTACAAGATTAAATGATTTGATTAATGATTTCATAATTTAAATAATTTTTTAAATCAAACATTTTGATTTAAATATAGAAAGAGATTAAAAAATTTCAACTAAAAGTGACCATGAAGATACTAGTTGTTAATATTAACCTTAAAAAAATAGACAACATGTAAAAGTTACACTTAAAAATTATTCATAATTCATTAAATTGTTTGAAGCTTTAAAGTAATTAAATGTTTTACAAGTTGATGGTCTAAATAGTTGTTATTCTTATTTTGTAAATCACCACTAACTATACTTTTATTTTTTACAGGTACCAAAATTTGAACTCCAATTTGGTTTTGATTAAAATATTTCTCATATTAAAAATGGATGAATAATCATACTATACATATACAAATTTATTGCTTAGACGAAAAATTAATTATTTTTTTTTTCAAATCAAATTTATTAATTTTTTCTTAAAAAATTATAAAGTTATTATTAATATTAATAAAGTTAAAATTATAATAATTAAATCTAATAAATAATTATTCCTCCAATTTTCTATAGTGATAACATCTTTCATATTAAATCATAAAAATAATTCTAAATCATATTTAAATTATCAATATTTTAAATCAAATATTTTGATTAAATCTTTAAATCATAAAAATAATTCTAAATCATATTGAAATTATCAATATTTTAAATCAAATATTTTGATTAAATCTTTTACTAAATCATGAAACAATTCTAATTTTTTATATTAAATAGGAAAAGAGACAAAACTAAACTTTAATGTATTCATAATTTATTAAAAAGCTTAGAAGTTACACACATTAAAGATGATGGTTGTTAAGTGTTGTAGTGTCCCTCCTTGCGTTAACTATATACACCTATAAACAAAATAAAATATTATTTTTTTAACCATCTTCTCAATCATAAATGTCTTCATTATCTATCATAACTATTACATAGTAAACTTCCATGCAGACTACTTACCCATTTCCATATTGATGTGCAGTGGATCCTTCGAATTGTCTTTAGTTTTTTGAACTTTGTAATAAAAAATTAATTTTGCAAAGTTTGTCCAAAAGCCAAAGCCATTGAATATGAAAAGGCTCATTCGATGGTTGGCATTCTAAGGCATCTCTATTAAAAGAAGTGGATCCTTCGAATTGTCTTTAGTTTTTTGAACTTTGTAATAAAAATTTAATTTTGCAAAGTTTGTCCAAAAGCCAAAGCTATTGAATATGAAAAGGCTCATTCGATGGTTGGCATTCTAAGGCATCTCTATTAAAAGAATGTTGTTGGAAACAAAGGAGAAGAGGGAATATAAGAGAGCAAGAAATCTTGGGGGAATGAAGAATAAGGGTAGAAATAGAACATGAAGGACTCAAAAGAAGAAATCTATTTAAAGATTGAAGGTTGTCTCTAAGCCAAATTCATATGCAAATTTGTTGGTAAGTAAGAATGCATGAGGTCCTTGATTGGGAATGCATAGCTCACCTTTGTAACTATTTACTGACCATAATAAAACCCCCATCGTATGTTGGATTCTCCTTTGGGCTTCCAAGGTAAATTTGTGATCTCTATGTGTTTATTATTTTTTATGTGTTTATGGCATATATCCATATACATTCAATTCATTTTTGTGTTGCTAATAAGAATACACAACATGTATATGCATTGTTCTATTGATTTTCAGTCTACAACAACAAAAAAAAGAATCAAATTGGTTTATTTGATTTCTGATTTTTGTTGGAAATATAGGAGGCACAAACAATGGGTTGAAATTTTTCTTTGGTTTGGATATCCTACCATTTTTTATTGCTTGGTTTAGTTCCCTCATGCTCCCCACACATTCATCCATTTGGAATCCATCCCTATAGCCATTGTATGGGTATTCATTTACATGACATTGTGATATCTAAAGAAATAGAGCATCTCCATGCTATTCTCTATAGTGATTCTACATAGCCACCCACATGGTAATAATAAAGTTTTCATACTCTGTTAATGAATGTTGTTGAGACACATTGATAAAAAAATCTTGTACGCATTTGTTGTTCTTATCTACAACCACTCTTTTTTTTCTTCCACAGAAAATTGCACTTTATATTTTTATTATAAATATAAACTAATCTTTACAAGTGATTCAAAACATCCTGATATCCAAAACATATCCAGTGGAAACCCTTTCCACTGTGAGACAAAATAGACTTATTACCCCCATTACATGTGCTAAATCTTCTACATGAGACTAATCATCCACAATGAAAAGTCTAGGCATAAGACAAGTCCAAAACAAAAGGACAACAAAAGGAAAAAAATATGTTCACAATCCTACTTAAATAAGAAAATTGAGCAGTCAAAGACTCGATATTGATCTTCTAGTAAAGGTTAAGAAACATTTGAGGACCCTCATGTTCCTCAACACAATGAAAATAGATAATCTTGTCTAGTTCCTTTAGTAATGCTTGTTTTGATAGGTTGTTTGCCACTTTGTTATCTTCTCTATATACATGCGCAAAGGAAATATTATGGAAGTGCTTGATTAATCCCAATAGTATGTCCTTCCAACAATCCAAAGATACAACCTGAAGACGAATTTTTTCCCGCAACCAATCAATGATGATCTTAGAGTCTCCATGGACATGAATTGCCTATATGGATAGTCGAGAAGCTAGGGTGAGGAGGGTCCATGCTCCTAGCAGTTTCGCTCTTGTATTAGTACCCAGACCGCAATTGAGAAGCCATTTAAAACAATGCTGCTCAATAATCTTTATAACTCCTCCAACTCCATTGTTCTGTCCCGTTGACGTAGTTGCCCCATCAAACCAACCAACTGTGCCACCCACTACTTGACAAGATAGCCCTTTTCTCCGAGCAACTGCAATCGACTTTACTTTGAGAGGCCTAATGGAAAATAAATCTCGGTGCACCACCTTCTGAACTGAGGGAACACCGTCTTCAAAAATCATCGAATTCCTTTCCCTCCAAATAATTCAACAGATAAGTGCCGATAAAGATGAATGTACAAAGTTTTGTTTAATCCACATATTAAAGCACTCCGCTAATGAGTTACCAACCCAGGAACCCAACAAGTTTGTGTATAATTTTACCTTCCCCCAAACAACCAAAGTGAAGGTGAAATCAATTTGGGTAGTTTCATAATTCTTCTTGTATAGAATGCAATAGCTCGGACCAATGACACCTCTACGTTGAATAATTTCCCATGATAGAATTCTATTCTCGACCGCCAGCCATATGAAGAGATTAATTTTCAAGGGGCAGTCCCAGGACCACAAAGCCTTCCACCATCCTCTAATGCTATGGATCCATTTCTTATTTTCCATCGCCATATACACATTCTTAACATAAATTTTCCTCGATAGGTCTTCGCCTGTCCATTTCAATGCATCCGGTCTCTCTTGTAGTAACACCCCAGATTTGATTAGAGCACATCTAAATGATTACCATTCTTCATTAAGGGACCCTTCTAGTTACATATCCTCACCTGTAAGCCAATGTGAACAAACCATCCTCGCGCGAGGCTCGCAATTTGACTGGTATAAGTAGTAAACACCTCTCTGGTTTATATCTTGGATTATCTCATCTGAAAAAATAGTTGATAATCCCATGCCTAGGACATGATGTTTGCCAATCAGAATGGATTAAGATGACCTTGGGCTTGATGCTAACCAGTGCATGAGGAGGTGAAAGTATTTAATTAAATAATTCCATAACTGTGAGCCTTTTACCTTTGATACGTTAATAGTACAAAACCACCTCTCCATGGATACAAAGGGGAGTTATTTTGTTTTTAAAACCCGATGCCATAAGCCTTCCTGCATCAAGGCCCTCCAGAGAGTATTTGCCACCATTTCTCTATAAAAAATGTATAGGTTCGTCAATCCCCAACCCCCAATTTTTTTTGGGAGAGCAATAAGTTTCCAGTTACAAAGGTGAAAGATCTTTTTCTTTTTATATCCCGACCAGAGGAAACAAAAGACTAGTTAACGGATCCTTTGGAGAATCGTAGTTGGAAAATTTGATAGAGCCAACCAGTAGAATGGCTGACTTTCAAGGATGAATTTAATCAAAACTAAGCATCCCATGATGGACAACCAACGATTACACCAATGTCTAATCCTCTTTTCATATTTATCTAACAACCAAAGCCAATCTTCAGTTTTGTACCTACCAATCTTTAAAAAGTAACCAAGATACCTGAAACCATCCAATAGATCATGAAATTGGTAATGAAAATATGTTTTTAATACATCCAGGACCTGTTGCCTCACACCATACTGGAGGAAATTATTTTTTTGTGCATTTACCTAAAGACCAGATGCACTACAGAACAAAATCAAAACCCTGCTAATTTCCTTCCATTCCGCAATGGAGTCTTTTGTCATAATAAGGATATCATATACAAACAATAGATGGAGGATATTAATAAACCTATTTACCTTGATGCCTAACACTAATCCATCTGCTTGACTTCTATTAAGTGCCAGACTCAACCCTTCCATAATTAAAATAAATAACAAGGGTGACAGTGGGCAACCCTATTTGAGCCCCCTGCCACTATGAAAGAATTTTGAAGGCTTGCCATTGATTAAAACCACAAAATTTGCAGAATTAATACACCCCATAATCCAGTTAGTCATCGAAAACCCAAAGCAACATTGGAGTAATACCAATCTGAGAAAATCCCAACTAATACAATCATAATATTTTTTTAAGTCAATCTTAAGGATTAAAGCTTGAAGCTTTTTTTCTCCAATGTTGTGAAGGCACTCTTGGGCAGTTCCAATTGCATCTATGATTTTTCTTCCCTTCAAGAATCCAAATTTCTTCTCTGATAAAGTGTACGACATAGTCGGTATGATTCTCTTAGCAATAACTTTTGAAGTGATCTTGTAGCAGACATTGCATAAAGAAATCGGGCAGAAGTCTCCAAATGTAGCAGGACCATTAAACTTCAAAATAAGAGAAATGAAAGTCAAATTCAGAGTCTTGTTCACCTCACCCTTAAGACTCGTTTCTCCAATAGCTTCCAAAAAGTATTTTACAACTATGTCATAAAACGATATGTAAAATTCAACAGTCCACCCGTCGGGGCCTAAGCTTTTTTCTTTTACAAAACCTTTTAGAACTTCTAACACTTCCTCCTTAGAAACAAATTTTTCAAGAATGATAATATCCTCATCTGAAACCAATCTAGGATACAATATCATTGATTCAACCTAGTCCAAAATTGTATTCTGAGTCGATTCTTGATAAAAATAACTGAAGAATCTCTTTGCTTCCATCTTTATTTTCTCATGGCCATGATGTACCTGGTCCTTCTCATCTTTAATTTAACACAAATGTTTTTTGTTTCATCTATGACTAGCAAAGTTATGAAAATACTTTGTATTTTTATCCCTGCACTTGATCCATGTGGCCCTTCTCTTAAGGCACTATCGTTCCTCCTCTTCCATCAATAACTTGTTGCATTCAGATTCTAGATGTTTCAGACGTGTATCTAGTTCATTGTTATGACCATTATCCAAGCTTTTTTTTATAAGAAGTTCGATTTCAACTTCTAACTTTTCATAGGATTTGATTTCCTTATGTTTCTTTTCTACTAGCCAGATCTTTACCCAGGATTTTAACTTAATTAGCTTCATTTCAAGTCTTGTTTGAGATCCCTACTCTCGAATTTCCTGATGTGAGCACCACACTGACCTGGAAATATCTCCAAAAGACTCTTCACGCATATGTGCAAGGTTGAATTTGAAAGGATAAACAATAGTCTTGAGTCCATAATCCATTTGAAAAAATACTGGTGCATGATCCGATATGAACAGGAGTTCCACCCATGATCTATACCTAGATGAATCAACAAGAAGAGTTGTTGATGCATACACTCTATCCAATATTTTTTGTATCCCTTGTCCCCCACTTCTACCATTATGCCATACTGGCACCAATTTTGCGGGTTAAATATCCACTAAATGATTATTTGCAAAGAGTTCCTTAAAAAAACCCGCCAATGGATCTATTAACACCCCAAATTCCCACACTTCATCTGAACTAGTAGAAAAATTCATATCCCCTGCTAGAATGAGAGTGTCCATGGATAATAAACCCTTAACTTCCACTTGTTCCCAGAAGAGTCTGTTCCTGGATCACAGTCCATACGCATTTATAAAGCAGATCCTACTATTATCAGGAATATGTATACCTGTCAGCAATATTCCACCAACACTTAGAAAAGGTTTCATTTCAAAAATAATAGGATTCCATCCTACCAGAAGTCCACTCGACTTCCCCACTGAACTAACCGCACTAACCATACAACAAGGACAAAGAGAAATAAAAAAAAAATTGGCCTTTTCCTCATCCACTAATGTTTCTTGGAAAAAAATAATATATGACTTAGTAGTAACAAGAAGTATGTGTAGAGAAGGTAACTTAAGGGGGCATCCTACCCCTCCAATTTTCAGGTAGAGGAGGATCATGATTTATCCCTATCAAGGGATTTCATGCCTCTAAGCACCCCCAGGTCAGATGCTGAAACCGAAAAATGATCAATAGCTAAAGAAGACTGCTCTAATTTCTTACAAGGACTCTAAGTATTGATTGGGGAAATATCCATCCCCAAACGTCATGACTAGGCTAAAGATTTCCCCTGTTAGATCCCTCAATCAGACGAGAATTGACTAGTTTCACTGGTAGAAATCCCCTGCTGAGCTTCCATTCCCCAAAATGTAGGAAGTGGAGTGGGACTATCTAATTCTCTAAGGGTTGGAACCAAGGTATCTAAAACGACATCCAGGCTTGGAGCTACCTCATGACCAGTTAGTGAATTAGGAATATTATCCAAAGGGGACTGTGACAATGATACAACCAGAATGGGTGAAACATGATTAACAATAGGTTAGTTAAGGGGGATTATTTTAGGATTGGATAATGAATATCCATTCCTAGTAACCTCCCTTGAAATTCTATCAACCTCAGTAATTGTCACAATATTCAAAGTAACAGACTTCTCCAAGAACTCTCTTTCCCAAGCTGACAATTTAAAATAAAGGTTGGGACAGTAATACCACAACTTACCAATGATCGAACCCAAAATATCTCCATCTGAACCATCATCACAATCTACAGAGAAAGTACCCATCTCGATGTTCTCCTCTTCTCTCATATATAGGTCATTTTGATGATCTTCCATATTGTCTACTGACCCCCCAACCCCAATCTAGTTGGAACAATATTTATGGAGATGTCCCATTTGTCTACAATGAGAACACTAGAAGGGTAAAGCCTAGTAGTCCAGTCGTTGCATAATCACATGTCCATGCCACTCCATCTCAAGTGAATCCATTATACCAGTATGTATATCAAGCTCGACCAACACCCTCACCATCTGTTTATCCTGTGAACTAAGTCCACTATCGTCCACCTTCAAAAAATGACCAAGAAGGTTCCCAATGTCCATTAATGCAATTTTATTCCACAACTTGAGCAGAAGCCTTGGAAGCAAAAACTAGACATGGAGATGGCTAAAATATTTCATGGCTGGGTCAAAACCTGTTTGTCACCTCTTCAACATTAAACTGCCACCCTCAAAATCCCAGAAGCAATAAAAAATATGCTTTGTGTCTTCCATAGATTTGAATACCAGACCAAACCACCCATAGGGGAGAGTCAAATACTCTGGAACATAGCCAAAAATGGAGAGCCAATGCAGATTCATCCACTATGAAAAAGTGGTTTTGCTCCTTGAATTGTAGGCAAACTATCCTACTAACGCGCAGAGTGAAAGTTGACAAGTTTCCTCTAGGCCAACATCTATCTCGATGACAAGACAACGTCTCAACTTCTTAGGCTTCTGGGCCTTGGCTAGTTTTTTTTCTCCATGTATCCTTCACATGTAAAGCCTCACGAGGAGTAACAAATGGCTTAGAACCTGACACATCAAACTCCAGATGAATACCTGACCCTGGATTATCTCCAACAGTAACAATGCCTTTACCACAAACTCGCTGAGTAAACCCAAGTCTCAGACCATTTGCAAGCTTATTCAAGGTAGAAACTTACCAGCTTCCGGAATACTCTTGCTCTTCACCTTTGTGAAACTCGAGGGAGAATTAAGTGGATCATTTACTTCGTGAATTAAAGGCTCATTTAAGTTACCCCCACCACCTGTATTCATGCACAATTTATGAACTGTGCTGAAAAGGCCTACACGCTCCCACTCCTCCTCATATGCAGTGCCCATAAAGGCACTGATCTCAAGTGACATGATCCAGAATTGGACCCCTAATCAGACCTCTACCAACACAGTAATCTAGTCAAATCTTTGGCAGTGGGCCAAGCCCCAGGAATAAATCCTTATCAATAAATTTATGACACAATAAATATGGAACTCAGACATCCCCAGATCCTAGAATTCAGTAGTAAAATACTTAGTATTATAAAAAATCTATCTCATTACTAATTCTAACCAATTGCCAACCCACTACCTAAAGCAATAACTCTGCCACCCATGTTATTCTAAACAACAAAACCTCAGAGAAAAACCAATAAATGACCTCCAACACATAGATCCGCTGAAGTTGTCAGCTCTCCAAAAATGATTATCGAAAACATGCCATCTAACCAAGAAAAAACAGTTACTAAAAGTATCCATCCTCCATGAAAGCTGCTATCAAGTATTCAAATCGATACTGAAAATAGAGTCCCGCCCTCCCCAATGCCCACTCTCATAGTCACAAGTACTTTTAATTTTCTATTTTTTTTCTTTTTTTACAACCACTCATAAATCACTAAATATTATATTTTAATTGGTTATGGTGAAAGGTAAGAGCATGCTCAAAGGATTCACTTCCTATATCATTGATTATGAAACATAAGTGCTTGTTTATAATTAATTAGAGTGTTGGGTTTAAATATTTCAATGAACAGAGCACTATTGTGGCACTTTTAAACCACATAAAATAGCAGAGTATACATCCATCTATTCAATTATTTTTTCAAACACATAATTATTCACAATAGTCTATAAGTCTATTCATGATAAGATATGAATGAGAATTTTGGTATAAGTCCGAGTAGTTACACATAAATTTAGTATGCCACAAATTGAGTACTAGAATTAGTTACACATAAATTTAGTAGACCACAAATTTTGAGCGTTAGAATTTGTGCAAACATAGTGCCATTCACCATATTTTTGTTTCTATTTTTATGGTTGGGTATATATTTTTATAACTATTTGAATGCAACATACTAAGATTTGGAACTATATTGGCACATAGCCATTCATTCTACTTAAAATTTAGGCATGAACTCAACCTAGAGAAAAGAACAAATTTTATTTCCACAAAGTATCCATGTTGATGAGACACATGAGCCGCAACCCTACCATTTATGTATCATATTGGTATCCAAATGGTTGAATATGTGACCCTGAATCACTACCATGGGAAAATGTTTGAAGAGGGAGAGGATGGAAGAGTTAAAATAATTCAATAGGAACATCCAAGAGGAAAGTTGTTATTAGAGGTATAAAGAAAATGAGCTAGAAATATAACTTTCCAAATGATAAGTCTCCTTCACTGCCATGAGGGAAGAATTAAAAAAGCACGACTCATAGCTCTTGCAATTTGGGGAGAAATTCACTCAACTAGATAATTGGTAAGAGGAGAGGTTCATTGAAATGAATGCTCATCTATATCAAGATTTGGCGGTGAATGAAGAGGAATTTAAGAAGCTACAAGAAGCTATCCAAGAAACCAAACAATCCCCTTTCATTGTCATTGAGAAAGCCAACACCATGACAGAGTAAAGCATGGTAATCTCACCTTCCAAGATCCTTCCTAAAGATCCCTTTAGTGATTTTGAAACGTAGAGTAGAGGCATCGATTCCAAGATCATGAGGAAAATTGGCTACAATGGCCAAGGAATAGGCAAGAGAAGCCAAGGGATTATATACCCCAATGTAGTTGAACAAAGGTGATGGGCCACATAATTTTTTTTTTTTTTCTATAGAAAAATAAATAAATTGTAATTTCATTAATATATTACATTTAGTAGATGTGTAGTAAGCATTTCATCAAGCGGTGAGGAATGCGGGTTTGAATCACATGCTTCTGTTATTTTGAGATTACATGTATATTTCCTATTGATTTGGTCAGTAATGTAAACACCTTGTAACAAGATTGTTGAACTCCTAAACTTAACTTTAATTTATCAATCTAGGGACGTGCTTCTTTGATGAGGCACTGTGCACTATATGTGCAATTACAATATTACAATCTAAATTCTAAAATTGATGAATGATGTATATACTAGAGTTGGATTGAATGGTTTGTTGGTCTTTCCCTTCAATCTATTTTTCTCATGACCTTTACTCCCTTTCCTAGGAGAACAGGGAGAGGTTATAGGGTCACATAACTAGTTTCTATAGGAATGATTCAATAGAGGTCTTGGAAATTGATAAGGTCATGTGCCATAGGATAAATAGCCTCTTCATCATCATGTACCTTAAGGTTAGATTCAATAACCTATTCAAATATACCTTCCTACACTCTCTATAAATTAGGAAATGAAGAGATGTTGAAAATAAGAAATGGATAATTCAATCCAACATAAAAAAAAATCTCAATCCTAGTCCCTTATCTATGTCTCTTCACTCAACTAAGTTGATGACTTTCATTACTATGTCCCAAGTCAAAAGAAGTGGATGAAGGGAGTGAGTATCATTGTTATTTGTGAGGAGGAAGATAAAATACATAAGATCATCTTACCTACTAATAATTTCAGCGAGTGATTATTTCATATTTAATGAGATTAACTAAGATTATGGTGGTATAAGTGATGTCAATATTGTGGATGATATGACTAAGCATTGATATTTCATGATAAGTAGTAAATTTTTAGTGAATTATGGTGATACAAATTTGGTTCATTTATGGTCCTTTCATAATTAATACAAAATTTTCAACTTTCACATGATTTTGTGGTGATCATGCATATAATGTTGATTAAATGGGTTGGTTGTCATTGCTGTCAACCCTTGAAGAAAGTCTGGTAGCGAATTCTGGTAGCACAATGGTTTTGGGTAATGGACCCAAATTTGTTTGATGGATAATGGTATGAGTTTTGAGATATTTGTAGGTAATACTACTCCATATGGATAATACATGTCATGCCATTTTCGGTGGTATGTGGAACGTCACATAACTCCTCACAGCTAGAGAGTTATGGTCATGTGAAGTTGGAGAAACCTCATAAGTCATCTAGAAGCCCCTAAAAGTCAAAGTGTTTGCAAAATAAATTATTTAAATGATAAAGTTAATGGAGAACTCCCTAAAATAAGGAAAGTGGAATGCTACATGAAAGTATAAATGAGAGGCAAGGCTCTCTCATTTAATCACACTTGAACACATTGAATATCTTTTGTTGTGTGAGGATTATTGCAAGTACTTATTGATACATCTGAAGTTGCGAAAGTCTGAGGTAGTACGAAGGGTTGACAACGAAATTCTCATAATTACAATGAATACTAAAAAACCCTTTTTTCTGAGGTGTACGCAGGATGACAATGTATTAGGGTGCATACATACTGAGGCATACGCGAGATGATAGTGTATTAGAGTGCGTATGTACGTGGGCTGGCAGTGTATTAGGGTGCATACATTTTGGTAAAGACATGGAAACTTGAGAAGATGAAGATGCAGAGGTTCTAAATTCTGAGATCAAGCTCCCAGGAAGGTCTATAGTTCTCAGATACATCATATCTATCCATTGGTTCAAAAGGTATGTCTTATTTCTATGAATAGTTATACTTTGATGTATGCATGAGAAATGGTTATGGAGATTTGAGGATTCTCCCTAGAAAGACTAGTGGATGCATGGGATCTTTTGTATAAGCAGATATACATAAATAAAGTGTTGGTATATTTATGATTGATACTTCTTGTTGAGGGACATCTTGTATTTCTTGGCATATGGCTAAGGGTTTTTGTGGTATATGGTTGAGATCTTGTATTGGTTAATGTATTGAGAGGTTGAATATCAGAAAGGGTTTGAAGTCTAGATCATGTGAGGGTTATTATACTTATTCATGATTACACACACTTTTGGCACATGACTAGAGAGAGATATGTATGAGGATGCATGCACAGGGAACATATACAGTCTGGATGCAATGATAGGTTACAGATCTATGTGAAAGAAATTACACATGGTCAAAAGTTTCCAGAAGAAAGAAAACCCTAGTTTTTAGAAGGCATACACAGGTTTCATAATAGTCTGGTCACATACATACGCATTCTTCATAATAGATAGGGTGCCTACATACGCGTGTTGTAGCACTACAGGTCGCGTACCTGTTGTATTTTGTTGATACATGTTCATTTCAGGTACAAATTGATTTCATGATAGTTGTACAGGTTGGTTACAGGTTGATTGGTACATGTCTAAAATAGTATATCTAACAGTGATAGTGTGAAAGTGGTTCCATCATTCTACTTCTACATTAGGGCGGTTGGACGGGGCAAGGACAAGTGGTTGTATCCACCTTTTGGTTGTAGATGGAGAACATAGGGGGTTGTAGCCTCCTTCTGGTTGTAGCCACCTTCCGGTTGTAGCCAGAGAACATAGGGGGGTGTAGCCTCCTTATGGTTGTAGCCAAAGAATTGGGGAGTTGGAACTTCCCTCAGGTTGAGGGGGTTGGATCCTCCTTCTATTTGCATCTGGAAAACAAAGGAATTTGGTGCTTCCAATGAATGTGATTCTTCAAGACATATAAGAAAAATCATTCTGTGGTTTTCTCTCGCTTTGGGCTTCCACGTAAAAACACTGGTGTACTTTGTATGTGTGTGATTTCTCACTTTTTCATTGTTTATTTACTCTGTAACTATTGGATGATAATGCTACATTGATAAAAATTGCATTTTTGTAGAAAAAGGATTAAAATTGCTTTATTAGTGATTCACTCACCTTCTCAGTAATCCAACATATAAATGTATTTTTTTGAAATGAGAATCATTTGATCCTCTTTGATTCCTCCTAAAAATTTCATGAGGCAATACATAAATGTATGTTTAAAAAAAAATATCATTGCTAGATTCAGTAAGTGGCATTCACATATACTATTGAGGAAATCCACAAATTAAAGGTTTAAAACACATTAAGGTTTCCTTTGTTGCTATGTAACATATGAATGTATTGTATGCATATGGTTAATTTTAAAAGTAACTAATACTTAAATATTTGAAAAATATATGCATGTCTCATTGGCTCTACAACTATTTGATATCACTAGAATTTGTGAAATTACTAAGTATTGTGATTTACGATTCTCCTAATCACTCATTTCAATATGCTAAATTGTTTTTGAAAGCTGCATACAATAAATCTCATCATTCAATGGAAATCAATGTCTTATACTGACCAAAGAGAAACAAGCTCCCTCCCAAACTTTGCTCTCTCATTTTTTTTTAATCCTCCATAAAAAGCATCATCTCCCAACACCTTTACCTCTAGCGACTACTACATGGATTTGGGAATGAAAGACAACAATCTCTATGTAATCATTCATAATTATGCTTGAATGTTTTATGTTAACCCTTGTTGAAAATAGCGGAAACCTTCAATATTCTACAATTCCACTATGCTCATTTTTTCTTCACCATTATTGACCATCGTATGAACGAGTGTTTATGTCAACATGGTGATGTCAAATAAGTAGTGGACAAAGGATAAATATTACCCATGTATCCAAGAATTCCATGCTTTCATGTTGCAGTTTATTCTAGTAGATGGAATACATAATGTTTGGCATGGGTAGTGGAAATATTGAGTTATGAACCGAAAAATTGGATGGAAAGTGATTTGAAGCATTAATAAAATTATCTTATCTTATCTTGTTCTGCTACGTCTTACCTTTTAGATATTCTTTTCATTTTTATGACTTGTGTAAAGGTTTTGTATAGAGGTTAGGTAGAATATTTTTTTTCCTTGATTCAATGTAAATGATACCCTCTTTCACTTAACCACTTTTAGGATTTCCCTTTCCCTTTTTCTTGCTTATTTTTCTTTCATTTTTCTTCTCTACTATCAAAACATTTTGGAACACTTACTCATTCTTTGAATGATGCGGAGTAGGGTTGATTCAGAATTGGATCCAGGAACTTGATAGGGCTCAGAAAGGCATAAGAATAAAATTTCTCAGAATCTATTCAAAACATATGTGTGCGTAGGCCTCGACATTACAAACCCAACACAACTTGAACGGTCTCAAAAGGATGTTGTATTCTCATGATATGGATATATGTTCATTTTGTCAAACAGGGAAAAAATGATGACTGTACAGTCCGTACAAACCCACGTGGCAGCTGACTGTACAGGTCGTATGGCCATATAGCTGACATCGCATGAACAGTTGGCATTGACATAGTAGGGTGACTAGGAGTATAGATGGTGATGTAGACAGGTACAAGAGACCAATCAGGGAGTGACATGTGTCACCCTTATAGTGGTGACATGTGGCATGTCTGTACGGATGATGTGGAACGACCGTATGACATGTGGTAGAGTCAAACAACTGGACCAGTCAAATAATGACAAGTGGCATTAGTTTCAGTGAATGGGGAGGTGCCACATGGCCCAGACATGGGCTGCCACATGGCACCCATTGTTTGGTTAATGCTTGTTGCAAAATTTTGGACTCCGTGAGTTTTGAACCGATGACCTCGGCGTGGCAGAATGGTTTGGCAGGAATGGGCTAGCCAACCCACCCACACATGTGTCTTATTCTATATAGTTTCAAACTCATATTTAATTTTGATGTGTGGTTTTGAAGGGTGGAGAAAGGGCTGCGGTCTAGCCCCAGGCCCACGAAATATCCATGCGACCATTATACATATGACCACTACCCCCGAGTTGTGTATTGGCGTGCGCAGATTAGGAGTTGGAAATAGCCCCCTATTCTCAATGAACAACATATGACCTAGATATCCATGAACCATCCCGTTGAAAATTGGTGCAAGTGCTATGGGTTTTAGCCCCCGGTTTTGGGCTAAACATTTTTCCATCCATAGGACCCGGTTTTAAATCATATGTGCGCTGATTTTTGGGTGGTTAGCCTCAGTCGGTCGGGCTAGCCCACTGACCAGGGGGCTTAACCAATGGGTAAGTATTTGGGCTTCACCATCATTAGACCGAGGGTTTTTTTAGAGTGTGGCCACATGTGCCTTATACATAACCAGGAGCAGATTCGGAGGGGGCTAGCGCACCAACAGCCTAGTCTGTGGCCATGTGAAAGTACCCCATATGACCAGGGGCCAACGCATAAGGGGATTCACCCAATATTATCCATTTTGTGGGTTATGAACTATATTATAGTGATTTTATTGGTTTTTATCAGCATATTTGAGAGATTTTGGTCATTTTGGGGGGATATTGGGCCCTTTTTGAGGCCAAATCTTGGGGGGAAGTTGGGAGATGGTTACCAAATTCAGATCTATATAAAGCAGGCCTTCTTGAGGCCATGGGGAGGAGGTTCAAAATAGGTTTATGATATCGAATTGTTGAGCCAAATCCATTGACATGCAGGGAATGTTGGAGATACTTCACACACACCTAGGATTTCTTTTTCCTAATGTTTTTCCTTGTTTCTTAGTCATTATCCAATCTCCTATATTTTAGGAAGACCATTCCTCTAAGGAGAATATTCTCTTCAGTTTTCACTTGAGTTTGATAAGTTGAGTGGATTCTAGATGCTACATTGGGATTATCACCATGCAACATTGGGATCATCACCAGCTAATGCGCATTGTCCTTGGGATCATCACTAGACCAGAGAATTACTCATGATTATTTGATCTCCTCCTCACTTCTCTCTATTTTATTTAGTTAACTAAAGACTGATATACTAGTTAACTCAGACTAGGTGGCAGTTCACTCTCGTAACTTCCAGAGAGACTAGACTAGGTGGCAGTTCACTCTCGTAACTTCTTGAGAGACTAGACTAGGTGGCAATTTACTCCCATAACTACTGGTGTGTGTCAAGATCACTCTATACCTTCACTATGGTTCATTAGTTACTCATGTATCCTATATCTATTGTAAACTATTCACTCTTTGAGTGTGGAATAGGGTTAATGAGAATTATTACATTGTTTCTCTCTTGCTTCTTCTTTCTCAATTTCTCTCTACAAATGTGTGTGGTATTTTCTAGATAGATCTATTCTATGTAGGTTCAATACATTTACATGTTATCAGATCCGATGGAATTCTAAGCAAAAGATACACCAAAATATTTTGCAGGTACAAAAGATTGAAGAATGCATAAAAGATGGAATATATGTTTTACTCACCGATAATACTTCTCACGCCTCATAACTATTTCGAGTGGAAGAAAAAGATTCTATTTATTCTCATAAGTAGAGGCTTATACCAAATAACCATGGAAACGGAAGTAGATCTTGATTCCTCCAACGAGAAAAACGACTTTCTCAATAGACAAGATATGGCCATAGGATTTATCTTCTTGTCTATTTCTCTAGAAATTATCAACCAAGTATATGATGACTCACAAGAATCAAATCCAAATGAATTATGTTCCAGATTGGAGGTTCTATTCAGGAATAAAGAAGATTGTGAATATTTCATGTAGGAGGTTGACCAAATAGAGCTAGAAGAGAAGCCATCAGAAGATCAAGCCTCTTATTATGAAGAGGCTTCTACAAAAGTATTTGCAAAAATTTGTATTCCATTAATTGAAGATGATGTCTACTCCATTTCATATTTGTTTTATGAATTTCATGTGGAAGATATATGACATGCATCTCAGGAGTCACATGTAGAGACTTTTGCATGCACCATGCATGCATCTGAGGAGACAAAAAGGGAGTCGCGCACATCAGAATCAATTTTGATATTTTATGAGAAAAAATTGTAGAAACAAATTGGATATTTGAATTCCTCTTGGGAAAATATCCAATTTCAAAAAAAAAATCATCTGAAACAGAGTCTGGGAAGTGAATTTATGATCATTTTAAAATCAACAAAATTTCAGCGTTTTTCCATAAACAGCCACATTGTTTTCAAAATTTCATCCAAACTTTATTTGGATATTTTTCATTACAATAAGAGAAAGTGGATATGCGTGGACATCTCAATGGTGCATCTACTTCATCAGATCTGTGCAGACATCTACATCTTCAAAAAATCTTCAACGATCACAAACTTGCACAGTTGCGAGGTCTTCTTGGAGTGAAGGACAAGGTTGCTTAGCAACCGATTTTTGTTCCTTCTCATTTTTTTTATGCATTGTAATTTGA